>CAKOAT010184266.1:3878-61175 GCA_932364175.1 Eruca vesicaria subsp. sativa
TCCAACATATTTATTATTCAGTTTGCTCAGGTGTGTGACCCTATAGGATCATATAATATTAGCAATGAATTCTTAATTCATAGATTACAAGCGGTTTCTAGCAAAACATTATAACCACCTAATATTATATGATTGTCAAACCTCGACTTTACGATTTTAACAAGAGTAAGTACAAATGATTTTAGGACATTCCCAACAGCTAAAGCATCTTGTTGGCTATTCTGCGGCTGTTGATGGCTCTGACTCTTATTCTGGCCCAAAAATTGGTTATGTGCCTGGCTGAAAAATGAAGATTTTACCTTGAAAATTCTGCGGGAAGCCTTGTTGATACCTCACACCTTAGGCCTCGTTGTTTTGAACATACCCTTATCCCTTGATGTAGTTGACTTCTTACTGATCAATTACTTTCTTTTCACCCGTGGGAGAAACCTCTAAAGTGTTCTGATCTGCTCAGTCGTAGCTTCCTCCATGATCTAGACTTTCCCTTGGTTGTTTTTAAGCAGATGATCAACCTTGGCTGTCAATTCATCTATCTTCTGGGCATCAATATTGTTACTTTCTTGTAGCAGTCGTTCTCCTTTTTTTAATTGGTTGAGCTAGTTGTTATGTTCTCAATCAGCACAAACGCTCTATCAATGGTCTGAGTCATGAATTCTCCATTGCTCGCAAAGTTTAGAGTACTTCGGTATTACCATTCTACTCCTTCATAAAAGACACCCAAGAGATAGTCATTCTCAAACCCATGGTTAAGGCATTCCATGCGGTCGTCATTGAAACGTCTCATGCATCACAAAAGGGCTCATCAGCGTGCTGTTTAAATGAGGAGATGTTGTTCCTCAAGCTGCAGTTTTAGCCTTTGTATAAAAATAGTTCAGGAACGCTGATCAGACCGGCTCCCACGAAGAAATAGATCCAGTAGGGAGATAATTCAACCACCGTTCAGCTTTACCATCAAGTGAGAAAGGGAATAATATGCACTTAATATTGTCTGGTGGTACGTCATTCGCCTGAGTAAAGCTGCCGACTTTCTCAAAGTTATGTCAGAGTGCATAGTAGGGAAGTTACGCGGAAGGTTTCACTGCCCAATCGGAGCGGTTTGCTCATGTTGTTCATGTTGATGTGCGACAAGTATAGCAGCTTGTTGAATAGATTCCGGCTGAGCTCGGATGGTCTGTTTCATCTGATGCATTTGTTGTTACATATGTTGCACTATGACAGCGAGATCATCCGGATTTCCGTAGTCGCCCATGGTGGCATTAGTCAGGTTTTGTTGCTGTCGGTTGATTTTTTCTAATCTTACTAGCTCATGGTTAATAAGTGTAACTAATTTTGCTTGTTCGTTTCTCCGAGTATGTCCACTGGTCATGCACCTGAAACATTAGCTGCATCAAAAAAGGTAAAGCAAGTTAAAGGTCTTAGATTAAATATATAACCAAAATAAAGGTAAAAACTGGTCTCCACACAACATCACCAAAACTTGATACACTAAAGTGAACCTTTTGCCACTGTCAGTTAACAGTGGTTGTTATAATATTTAAGAATCAATTTCAGAGAACCAATTTACACTTTATCTTTATGAGATCAATATCAAACAAAAACAATGAAGGTTTTAAGATTTAAGCATACATAAAACACAAGTAACAAGATTGATTTAAGGGTTTTTAGATGATTAAAAGTGTCAGTTTAGGGTCGTTTGTCGGGTGTCAAATATGTGTGAGTCAAATTACTATTCAAGTTTGGTTTTAAACAAGCTTAGAACTCAGAACACACAATAAGATCAGCTCACTCTCATGGTGCTTCACCTTTTATCAATCGATCTCAACACCTAAACTCTTGTTTGAACTGAGACACGATGATAAACATTAAGATCAGGTTCGATTAGTTCACAAAACACCCTAACATCTACTCTCGCTGGTTAGGGATGTAATGCTCATTCATGTTATGTCTAACCACCTATACACAGTTAGAGAACAGATTAAACCTAAGTTCATGCACTAAGTGATCAGATTAATGCAAGCAATAAGAACAGTTGTGAATGAACAATCAATTTATAACTTATTTATGTTTAGCTCACGGATCTAACACGCTAACACCATAACACAAAAAAAACACAGAGATTATAATAGGAGAATACATGAAATACACTGAAATAAAAGAGAAATAGGGTTCAAGAGGTTTTCTCTAAACGAGAGAGAGATTGAGATCCTTCTCCCTTCTAAGACAGAAAATCACCAGATACAAATCTCTAAAGTCTAGTTTCTTGTGTAAAAGTAGCGTAGAAAATAATAGAAAAGATGATGAGAATATATGTGGAGTCTACTGGTGAATGAGAGAGAAATATGGGAGGATTATGGTAAATCCTGAAATATTTTTAATTTCTTTAAAATTCTTTGTCGTAGGAGCAAGGTAATCTGATTACTCCGCTAGGATGCTCTTGCTTGGGAGCATCCATCAGGTTGCTCCGTTCGGTTTTTGCACAAGAAACACCAATTTTGACTCTTTACAAAACACACTTCAAACTTAAAATGACTCTAAATAACTAAGAAGATTCGATAAGATTTGAAACCAATTGGAAAACAATATATACAATATGTAAAAATACAACATATAAGTTATCTAATAATGTATGGACCAGGGAATAATCAACGACTTTAACTAGTACTATATTTTGACCCGCTCAACCGCGCACATTTTATATATATATATATATATACATATTTTGCATTATTAATAATGTTAGTCATATATTTAAATGTTTATAAAATAATTTAAACACGATAATTTTATAGTTCACATGTTAATAACATTTTTTCAATCGTTTCTTGTTATATATTTATCTTATTAGATTTGCATTCGATTATTAAATAAACTAATACATGCATGAAAATCATGTTTGAAAATTATTTCTATTTAATTTATACTAAGTTAGCAAAATTTTATTTTTATTTTTATAATATAGTATTATATATATAATTTATATGTAATTTTATAATTTTGTTATACAGTTATTAATGTTAACTTTTCTGCGTATTAAATTTTTAACGTTAATATTTTTATTTATAAAAATAAAATAGACTAATTTATCCATTTAATAAAATTTTCCTAATATGATACATTATGATTTTATAAAGGATAGATAAAAATGAGAGAATTTTTATTTTTATTTTCTAAATGATAACTAAATAATATATATATATATATATTATATATATATATATATATTAATGTATAGTTATATTCTTTACCAATTTGAAATTAGTGAAATATTTACATAATTTTTAAATGTTAAGATCTTGTTAAATCTTTTTCAACAGACATTTTGTAATTTTGAATATATATTTATATTTAAATTAAAAAGATATAAAAAATCTTATGATTAAATTAGTTACAAATATTTTATTATTAGATTTAATGAAATACATATAGTAAAAGTTTCTAGTGATGATTCAAAAATGAATCAAGGTTATGATTTATGTTTTAATATAAAAGAGGAATTCCTGTTATCATCTACTAGTTTATTCTTATGTGTCGAATAAACAGAAAACATCAACTTATAAACACAATTACTCGGCATTGATTTTACTCCATAACCAATCACCAAATAGACCTACATACATTTGACCAAGAATGCAACATTTTAAAGATGTTAGTTGGTGGTAGGATGAATTTATTTCATTCATCAATACGATACATGACAATAAGATGGACTATAAACATAGAATACGAATAGAATATAAGGTAAAGTATATCCTAGGGGGCTGGAAAGATTAAAAAAAAAGGTGCAGAGATGAGCGTTAAAAAATGTTGGATAATGCATCTCTATAATATTTTAACAAGCTTGTTATCCCAAAATCAATTGAGATGTCAAGTCATCCTCCACAAAAGAATAATGGAGATTTATAATTATCCATACTTGGGGGATCCATAAATTAAAATGAACATGGATTACGAAGAATTATATTCGCTAATTGTCGATTTGGTGTCACGAGACTCACGAATATATGTTGTTTTGTGAAAGTTGAGTTATGATGTTTAACTATGTTTATATGTTGTGTTTTATCCGGAATGTGATGAACCGTTTATAAATACATATCGTCTGAAATATTTTATTAATTAGAAAACTACAACTCTTCAATATACAATTGGATTTTTATACTAAAACGTTTATGAATAGAAACTTGTATTTTTCTACTGAAAATGCTTATGAATAACATAAAGATCGAAATCTTAATTATTGATTATTGAATCATTCAGAACCCTTTAGTTATTGAACCATCACCACTTGATTAAATTGTTTAGTTCATGAACTGATAGAATTTAATATATTTTAAGCATGTTAATAGAAATAAATAAAAATATATCCGTTACCAAAGAATCTAAATACATAATTATAGAGACTTTGAAATAACGAGTCGGACCGCGTTCGGATAATTAAATACAGTATTCCCGTATAAATCAACTCAATATAATATATACCACACTACATCATGTAACTGGACCCATTGGTATTCTTATTATTTTATTTTATTTAATTTATTTATTAGTAGTTTCATTTCTTCACGCTAGAGTTATAATATAGTACATAAATAAATAAAAATAATTAAGGGGTTAAAATCATAGTAGACTCACTTGGGTTAACATCATAGGCATACTTTTATATTTAAGTAAATAACCCAATTCACAATTTAGTCTTATTGCTTTACGGCTTGGGTAATGTTAAAAATAAGATATTGCGAAGCCACATCAGGATAATCTTGAAGCATATGCCATAATGTGACTATGGATATTCCTTATCATTTCCCCAGTTTGTATATAATTTTGTGGTAAAAGTATACATTGTAGTAACACTTGATGAATATCTACCAAATTCATAGATATTATTTTGGGTCAAGGTCCCAAGGAGCCAAGCCAACACGAGAGACTATTGACGAAGTACTTGGTCAGAATTTCTTAAACTGTTAAAAGCCAGCCGAAATTATCATAAATTTCATATATAATGAATATATTCAACCCCTTTTTAATAAAGTACTCACTCTAACTTTGAATCGATCGTTTAGATATCTTCATAATTATCATGTAACTGGAACATAAACAATTATGTGAATATATATATTAAATTTAGGCTGACGTAAATAAGCTTATATAAAACCTAATATATAACTAGAAATTTGAAAATGATCATAGCGGGATAAAAAATTACTATAGCATCAACTTAAACTCTAATGGTTAGTGTAGAAGTAAAAATCAAACCCTTTGACAAAAAAAAAGAAAGAAAGTAAAAATCGTCTTTATATGTGACAACGGCATATGGGCATTACTGTCCGATCCAGTTTTCGACCTGCTAGAATGGTACCTATCTGATTTGACTTTTTTTGAATGTTATATATTTATAACAATTGTTAAGGAGTTTCAAAAAAAAAAAAAACAATTGTTAAGGCAATAAGAAGTAAGTAAGAATGGTCTTTTATATCAGGTTTGATTTAGATCCGTGATTTTATTAACATAAGCTATGAAAAGAGAGCCTTGTTGAAATAACATACAATATTTGCAATTTGTAAACGGAGGTACTTTTGAAAGAAAAATACTTACGAAAAGATACTTGTTCAACTAATGTAGATCCAAACCGAGCGCTGTATAACTCAGTACATTCCTAGTGTTGGCTTGCTTATTTGTAGTTTTCCTTCAAATCATCTTTGAAAACTGATTTTAGCATTTACATAGAGATGTCAAATTTGGGCCAGTACCGCGGGACAGACCCGGTAAGACTTGTGACGGGATGCGTTTGGGAGCCCGCAAAAAAGTGAACCTAGCAGGATGGGTCTTTGTAGGTTCGGGTTCAATGGCGGAATGACCCATTTGACCTACGGTTAACCTAATGTCCCGCACATCATTATTCATTCCTCCGCATCCTGCAAACAAAACAAAGAAGAATGAGAGAGAACAACAGATCATCCTCAACCGATGAATGGATCTCCGACGGTTTCAAGAGCTCCGGTGACGACGAATTGTTACGCGCCAAGGACTCCACCCGGTTTTCGAGGGTCATCTTCTTCGCTTGAAAACTATGACAAGATTGTTGATCTTGAAAGACTTTCCACCGTAGAAGATGATCCTCCATCATCGGCCGAGAATGATTTTGAGCGACGGATCTTGAATCTCCCTTCTTCTCTCAATGCATGTCATCGAGGTAGTGAAAGACTTTGTGGTAAATGTCGATTCTTTTTAATCTTGTTATAAATATTTTCTAACTAATTGTTCTCCAAATTTCAGGTACCTTCAACTTGTTCCACCGGCGAGGAGTCCTCTTTCTTCGTTTCTCTTCCAGCGACGTCCGATGAAGGTGAGTCGGTGACCTCCTCTTCAAGCAGTTAAGAAAAATATTATATAATTTTAATAATTTTCTAATTAATTCTTAATTATAGATTATATAATTTAATAAATTATAATTAATTCTTAATTATAGATTATATAATTATTTAATTTTAATAAATTTAATTATGTTTAATGATATGTTAATTTGGCTTTATTTTTTTGTGTTTTGTCTTGAGATGATGGATTGATGGTGAACAAGGATGCAAACCAAACTAGTTCAAACAAGCTCCAATACTTAGCTCCATTACTTAGGTTACTAACTTACTCTCTGGAACGTAGATTAGGGTTTTAATTTGGTTGCTTTGCGTAGGTTATCAGATCATTGTCTTGTTTAGCTTCCTTGAGTACATTATAGTTTTACATTATAGTGATTTTAAAGAATCTGAATAGTAGATGCTTCATGCACTGCAAGAAAACTAAGCCTTTACTAGGAAATTTTACTAGGAAAATTGTTCCTCGTAAAATTACTAGGCCCTTACTTCGGTTTTACGAGGAAATCAAATTTCCTCGTAAGATCCTAGTAAACTTACGAGAAATCAAATTCCTCGTAAGACCGTAGTAAATTTAGGAGGAAAAAGTACATTTCCTCGTAAACCCGTAGTACTGACTTTCCTCGTAATGTCATAGTAAGTGTTTACTACGAAATTAGGAGGAAATAGTTTTGTTACTACGAAATTAGGAGGATCTGGATAGAAAATATCGAATTTAAATCAAAAACGTGTTTCGTACCTACTTTTCCTAGCAATTTCCTAGTAAATGCTCAGATTCGAAAATTTCTATAAATACCACCTTATGTGATTCATTTGAAACACACCAAAAAAAATCAGCTATGAGCTTGATCAAACACAAAAAAATGTCCGGTCCGGGAAATATTTTCGAGTTGCAGCAATGGATGTATTCACACAGATATAATAACGGGAGGGTGACGAAAGAATTTTTGGAAGGGTTGGAGACGTTTATGCATCAAGCAGATTCTACACCACTCACGCAGGAAAGTGGTAAGATGTTATGTCCTTGTCGGAAATGCTGCAATACCAAATTAGGCCCTCGTGAAAATGTTTGGAAGCATTTAATAAATAGAGGTTTCATGCCATATTATTATATATGGTATCAACATGGAGAAGATGCTAGTTGTAGGAATGAAGGTAGCAATAGTAATAGAAATTTTCAGGTTGAACCGGTTGATCATTTGCGTAATGAAGGTAGCAGTAGTAATAGCTATCATCACCAAGAGGAACAAATAGTAGATTGTGATAGGGTTCATGATATGGTAGGTGATGCATTTGTAACTCATGATGATGATGAAGTTGAAGAACCTAACTTAGATGCAAAAAAGTTTTACGAAATGTTAGAAGCTGCAAATGAGCCAATTTACAGTGGTTGTAGAGAAGGTCTGTCTAAATTGTCGTTGGCTGCTAGAATGATGAGTATTAAAATCGATCNTTGCCAGAAGACAATGTGTCTGCTGAATCTTATTATCAGATTCAGAAATTGGTATATAGTCTTGGGTTGCCCTCGGAGATGATAGACGTTTGCATCGACAACTGCATGATTTACTGGGGAGATGATGAGAAGTTAGAAGAATGTCGATTTTGTAAGAAGCCACGATTCAAACCGCAAGGTCGAGGGCACAATAGGGTACTGTACCAAAGGATGTGGTACTTACCAATCACAGACAGATTGAAAATATTGTACCAATCTGAGGAGACTGCTGGAGGGATGAGATGGCCTGCCGAGCATACTCAGATGGATGGAGAGATGACTCATCCATCAGATGCAAGAGCCTGGAAACATTTTAACAATGTACATCCACATTTCGTTAGCAATAGCCGGAATGTGTATCTTGGATTATGCACTGATGGATTTAGTCCATTTGGAATGTCTGGGAGACAATATTCATTGTGGCCGGTCTTTCTTACACCGTATAACCTGCCATCGGAGATGTGCATGCGACGAGAGTTTCTATTCATGAGCATATTAATACCTGGTCCAATACATCCAAAAAGATCTCTCGACGTTTTTCTACAACCACTGATAAAAAAGTTGAAAGATTTGTGGTCAACAGGGGTGAGGACATATGATTGTTCAACGAAAACAAACTTTACGATGCGAGCGATTCTTTTGTGGACCATAAGTGAATTTCCTGCATATGGTATGTTGTCTGGGTGGACTACACATGGGAGATTAGCTTGTCCATATTGTAATGGAATGACAGATGCGTTTCAGTTGAAGCATGGTAGGAAGACTAGTTGGTTCGATTGTCACCATCGATTTCTTCCCATCCACCACCCATACCGAAGAAACAAGAAATTGTTCAGGCACAAAAGGATTGTCAGAGACACTCCTCCTCCATATTTAACTGGAGAACAAATCGAAGCGCAAATCGATTACTACTGTGCTCTGGAAACAGCTCCTCGCGGTGGGAATTGGCATGTTCCCAGTAACATGCCTGATTTTTATGGTGTTCAGCACAATTGGCACAAAAAGAGTATATTTTGGGAATTGCCATATTGGAAAGATCTTCTTTTGCGCCACAACCTCGATGTGATGCATATAGAGAAGAACTTTTTTGAGAACATCATGAACACTATATTGAACGTCCCAGGGAAGACGAAAGACAACGTAAAATCGAGGTTAGACTTACNAGTATATTTTGGGAATTGCCATATTGGAAAGATCTTCTTTTGCGCCACAACCTCGATGTGATGCATATAGAGAAGAACTTTTTTGAGAACATCATGAACACTATATTGAACGTCCCAGGGAAGACGAAAGACAACGTAAAATCGAGGTTAGACTTACCCGATATCTGCTCAAGGAGTGAGCTACATATAAAAAGCAATGCGCAAGTTCCAGTTCCATTATTCAGACTGTCATCAGATACAAAGTCTGCGTTGTTCAACTGGGTGGCTTCAGAAGTGAAGTTCCCACCCTGATGGGTATGTTTCAAATCTCTCAAGATGTGTTGAGAAAGGGAAAATTTTCTCCGGGATGAAGAGCCATGATTGTCATGTCTTCATGCAGCGACTACTTCCCTTTGCGTTTGCGGAGCTACTACCGACAAAAGTATATGAAGCACTTTCAGGTAATTAATTAATATAATACGATGATATGATTAATTTATTTCTGTATACATATATATACTAATGTGAATAATGTTTGTTTTTGTAAATATATAGGAATTGAAGTATTTTTTAGGGATCTGAGCACCCGCACTCTTAAAGTGGAAGTTGTCCAACAACTTCATGAAAACATCTCTGTCTTAATCTGCAACTTGGAGAAAATATTTCCGCCTACTTTTTTCGACGTCATGGAACACCTAGTTGTCCACCCCTCCCGTATGAGGCATTACTTCGTGGACCTGTGCATTATGGATGGATGTATCAGTATGAAAGGGCCGTGAAAAATTTGAAAGGAAAAGCCAAAAACCTAGCAAGAGTTGAAGGTTCTATTGTTGCGGGAAGTTTGGCGGAAGAAACATCACATTTCACATCATACTACTTTGCACCGAAAGTACGTACAAGGAAACGAGCTCAAAGAAGATATGATGATGGTGGTGTCGTGCCGACATATATGGAAGACGATGTTCCAGACATCTTTTGCAAATTGGGCGATTGGGTGGGAAATTGAAAGAGGTTTGGTGGTCGAGTGATGAAGACGTCCATAGTTCACACCTTTATATTCTTCTTAATTGCGAGCATCCATTGATTGCTTATTTTGAAAGGTAAATATTTAAACATACATACTTATATATATATATATATATATATATATATATATTTTTTTTTTCAGTATTAAATATATAACATAACATATATGATTTTACAGCCAATTTGTGACTCAAGTCGAGGAAGCAATACCTGTTATATTGACACCTGAGTTAGACAAAAGGAAAGATCAACACTTTATCAAGTGGTTGAGGAAACATGTATTTATTATTACTTAAATTTTATGCATGTACATTACCACAAAGTAAGTCTAATATTTCTAGTTATATTACTTTTTGTTGCAAGTTAATTATGACGATCCTCAGTATCCCGCATGGTTTCGTGAATTACTTCAAGGTCCAGTTGCAAAGGTCACTACATCATCGATGTATTTCACCCGAGGCTATACTTTTCATACCTATGACTATGGTAGACACCGGGCGACAAGTAATTATGGAATATGTGTGAAAGGCGAAACAGATTTCTACGGGATCTTGCAGGAGATTTATGAAGTTCAATTCCCAGGTATGAGTTTGAAATGCGCTATCTTCAAGTGTGAGTGGTACGACCCCGTCGTCAGCAGAGGTGTTCGGATTAACAAGAACGGTGTAGTTGACGTCAATGGTGGACGAAGGTACAACAAATTCTTTTTTGACATACGTACATGTATGTTTTGAGAACTAATAATTTCTCTGTTGTCTTAATTTTTGCAGGTACAACAAATTCGAGCCTTTCATATTAGCTTCCCAAGCAGATCAAGTTTCCTTCATTCCATATCCTTGGATTACTACAACATGAATAAACTGGTTAGCTGTTATCAAAGTGACACCTCGAGGGTGGATAATCAAGGGAGAAGAACCACCATTGCAAGAAGAAAACACCAAGGAAATCGAGGAACCTGAAGCAGAAATTGATGACATCCTACTCATTGATCCGCATAATCGTGAATACGAAGATGTCCCTGATCACTCAACGGACGACGGTGTTGAGGACGAGTTTGTCGAAAATGATGATGTTTCTACGGATTATGAGAATGTATCCGAATGAATTATGTATGTTTTATAAGTTTGTTTAATTACAAAAACCAATTTCAATTATGTATGTTTTATAAGTTTGCTTAATAACAAAAAATGAGTTGAATTACATATGTTTTAAGCTTGTTTAATCACAAAAACTGAATTTGGGATTTAGGTGTAGAAGAGGTTAGAAGTTTAGTTGTAGAAGAGGTTATAAGTTAAGGAAGTTGTGGTTGGGTTTGGGGTTTCGAGTTAAGGGATTTACAAACCATTTCCTCGTAAAGCCCTAGTAATAGAAAACACGGGCATAGCTATTTCCTCGTAAGTAATACTAGGACTTTACGAGGAAAAAAACGCGGGCATAGCTATTTCCTCGTAAAGATGTTTCCTCTTAAAGTCCTAGTAATGTTATTTCTAGGACATTACTAGGAACTTACGAGGAAATAAAAAAACGGGCATAGCTGTTTCCTCGTAAAGCCCTAGTAACATTACTAGGGCTTTACGAGGAAACAAAATTCCTTATATATACACGAGCAATCTGATTTCTCACTCATAGTAACCTCCTATCCAAATTCTCTTATGGTACTCTCTATTTCCTAGTTAGGTGATTAGATTAGGGAATTTAGATTAGGTGGTTAGATTAGGTGGTTAGTTTAGGAAATTTAGATTAGTTTGTTAGATTAGGAAATTTAGATTAGGTTAGTATGTTTTAAAACATTATACGAGAATTAATGTTTTCTGTTTTTTTTTAGAAAAAATTTAGATGGTTAGAAAGAGCAAAGTTGCTGCTGCTCAGTCAAGGAGGCCTCTTGATGATCAGGGGATACATTATGGAGATTTATTCGGGCCCGGTTCGTCTTCGTCAGCTCCCGGTGGTTCATCTGCGGGAGTTCCCGAGACTCAGGGAGGTTCTACGGCATTCCGGTCTCAGCAGCCACCTCCTCCTCCTCCTCCACCGGTCGGGATTCATCCTGATTTGCAGGTGCCGCCGAACGCACCATTTGCGTTGTACACGGTGGAAGATAATTTGGCCCTTCCAGGCAGAGAAGGGCTGCCAGTGTTAGATCATATCCGACGGGACGGCCAAAACGTATTATGGTACGTTTTAATTTTTAAAAAGTTTTATTAATTTTTAAAAAGTATTATGGTATGTTCTAATTAATGATTAATTTTTCTGTCTTTCCAGGTTTGGTCTTGACAATTGTGTCGGATCTAGCGTCACGGACTGTATCAAGGGATACTTTCCCGATGCAGCTCCAAACTGGAAGATGACGGCGAGCCACACCAAAAAGATGTGGTTCAAATCGTTCGCTGTATGTTTAGTAAATCAACTTAATTTATTTTTAATCATTTAAAATTATGAATATTATTGAACTAATCCGTCTTTTATTTTTTCTGGTTGCAGCAAAAAAATATCGTTGGTCTATTGAGATTCACCAGCGGGTGAAGTCAGAGTTCGAGGCCAAGGCAAAAGCACGATTGTGCGACATGGTCTACAACTGGAAGGGCGACTTTCAGGTATAAAATTATAAATTATTAATATATGTATAGTTTTAAAAATATATATTATTGACTTTAATTGTAATTATTTTAAATCAGGTGGACGGTTACGAGCGCGGGAAACCTGATTGCCTCACAACCACGGTGTGGGATGGCCTCATCAGGTATTGGGCGTTGCCGGACTCGATCAGAACCTCCCAGACAAACTCCGAGAACCGCATGACCACAAACGAGCATGGCAACACGAAGATGCTTCACACCACGGACCGAAAACCTCACGGGCGAGTTCGTCTAGACATGGTATTTTTTTTAACTATTTAATTTTTACTTTATTTGAATATTCTAATATTCTAAATTAATTAATATTTAATTTAAAAAAAAAAAATCGCCTAAAGAGACATGAGTTCTTCAATCTCTGAAAGACCTTTACGAGCGGACCCACCGGAAAAAGAGTGGGCAGTTTGTAGATCATGCTTCTGAGCGGATCTACAACGAGGTTGCTGCCCGAGTTGACGAACGCCAGACCCAACTGACTCAGCAGACTGAGGCTCCGGTCGTATTATCCACTCTTGAAGTGGATAAGATTTACGAGGAGGTAAATAATTTTTTTTAATATATTAATTTTTATTATTTATTTAAAATTTTCCTTATGTTATTAATATTTTTATTTACAGGTCGTCCCTAGAAAAAAGGGCCGTATTGTCGGGATTGGCTCGTTTAACGATGTCCCCGCAGTGACATCAGCTTATGTTCACCAACAAGACGATGCCAATGCTCACCTGCGAACGGAGTTGCAGGCGACGCAGTCTCATGTGAGTACGCTCACCGATATCCTCGATATTATGGCGGTTGGATACCCGCAAGTGGCGGAGATGTTGCGTCAGAGACAGGAAAGCGGAGCCCTTCCACCCCAACAGCCTCCACCATCTCAGTCACAGCCGGTATCCAACATTGGAGACGACGACTTCGTGCACCAATTTCAAGAGCAGCATCCCTTTTAGTTTTTTTAGTTTTAATTGTATATTATGAATTTTAAAACTTATTAATTGTATATTATTTAGTTATTTATAAATATTTTGCTATTTATTTTTTTTGTTTTTAATTTGGGTTTTTAATTTCTTTAATATATATAATTTTTAATTTATAAATATTTTTTTAAATAGGAAAAAATTATTTCGAAGTAAAATCCTCGTAAAGATTTCGAAGTAAGCTCCTCGTAAACTTTCCTAGCAAGTTCCTCGTAAAGATCCTACTACGAGATTACGAGGAATTAGTTTACTATGAGCTTACGAGGAAAGCCTACGTGGACCTTACGAGGAAAACGTATCCACGCGTTTACGAGGAAATGTTTCCTCGTAAATTAGCTAGGAAATTACGAGGAAAATATGCTTTACTATGAACGTCTTTCGACAAAACGTGTTTACTCGTTATTTCCTAGTAAAGGACCGTTTACTAGGAAATAACGAGGAAAACCCGTCCTAGTAAAGGACGTGTTTTCTTGTAGTGATGTTTATTAATTATGTGAACTTGATTGTATAAAAAACCAGTTTGCAGCATCAGGAAGTGTTCTGGAGTGGTCTGCAGAGTCAAGCATCACTATATTGATGTATGTCCCGCGGGACAGCTCGCAAAGGAGTGTACATTTGACGGTACGGGTTTAAGACGATTTTTTGAAAACCGTAACCCGTGCGGGTCTACCCCGCTATGCCTGCAGAAAGATGAGTCCGCTGCGGTACGGGACGGGATGGATCAACCCGTTTAACATCTTTACATTTACAGCTGACTATATAACATCACGAGTTATTGTAGAGATCGAAAGAGCCAGTATCGTGTTTCTAATTGGTGTATTTAACACAATCTTTATGTGTGTACATGATGTTTTCAACTGTCTCAAACTTGATCGGTCATTTAAAGATAAGGTGACATTGTTTTCAAAGGGTACAGTGATTTTAATTTTTACTTTAAAACGTTCTTATTCAACGAGAATATATAACTGATTTTCAAATTTGATTTTGACAGTAGCACAGGTTGTGAACTGTGGTTGGCCCTGCAAGTAGGAAGCAAATCCATACTCCATATTTACATAGATTGCCTAACGAATAAAGTGATCCACTTATTTATTCTTTCTGAATATTATTGAATGAATTAAAAAAAAAAGAAGAAGAAGAAAAGATAGTATTGAATGCATATATCATGAATCTATTCAGTCAAAATTTGGCATAATCGTTTTTTTTTGAAACAATGGCATAATCGTTTAGATGTTACAATTTTCATGCGGTTAAACGCATTTTTAATGGAAAATACATATAAAACTTGGTGTGACATAAATAGACACATATAAAGCTTGAAAGAGTTTGTATATGTTTCTCTACAAATAAACTCGGTATAAACGATATAGAGTAAAAAAAATTTATAAAAGAAAAATTAGTTCAGAATGTATTTTTTTGGTTTGATGATGAAAAAATAAAAGAGGGTTGGTGGAATAGACAGAGTCACTGTCGTAAGGATGTCGAGTGTAAAGGTGAAAGACCTCCTTCGTTCGTTTGCTTTGCGTCATGAAATACAATTCTTGCGATGTATGTTTCTCCTTTTTCTTAAGGTTCAAATTGATTACGCAAACTATTATACATCACATGTACTAAAATATATATATAAACCTAAAAGTTTTAACAAGTGGACTAAGAAGATGCAAGAAATCAAGAACCGTATCAGAAGAATGAGGTCAAAACATAGATCATTCTTTGTCCTTTTTCTATTGAAATTGAACGTCAAATACAAAACATCCCAACTTACAACACCCAATGGATGCAGAATCTCCTTCCAAAAAATATAATTTAAACGTAAGTTGCTTATAAATTCTATTCTTGCTAAACTGAAATCAAGTGGTACAACACAAAACGTAGAATCCTGGTTCAGTTAGAAACCCTCTGGCTCAGTTAGATTGTAAGAATATCCACAATGTTTTCGAATAGTGGGCCTTTTGTGTTATTAAAATAGTCCTACTTAAATCGCTTTTGAAGACTGTAGATTAGAAGGCCTAGGCCCACGAAAAGCGAAGCGGGAGAGAGAAACCCTAAAACATAATCAGTCCTTTGCGTTTGTATAAAGCTAAAACTCTAAGAATCTCTTCTTACACACACCAAAACTAAAAAGACGGCTTGAAAACGCTAACTTCATTGCAGCAAATCTCTGTTTATATCCGGCTTGGATTATTGTTCTGTTTAGTAGTCTTATAAGCTAAGTTGTGTTGTAGATACTCTCTGTCGATGTTTTTGCATTCGTTACTTGTTAGCGAAAGTGATGATAAGGAATTGTCGCCCCAGTCTTATTTGCGTTCATTACAAAATGGATTCAACATGGTGATTGACTATTTTCGTCTGATTCTCAGTTTTTTCACAAATACATTTTCATAATTCTTGTTTTTTTTTAAATTTCTTTTTAATTGGAAGTGAAGAAAAGGCATAATTATTGTTTTGTGACACCCAGTCTGATCTGCTTCTGCAGAATTGAGTGATTTGCCATGTCCTCTGATACCTAATTTCAAATGAATAGAGTTTTGTTTTTATATGTAAAGATCTGTTCTCTATGTTTATATGTATGTTTTGGAAGTCTGAGGAATGAGGATGTTTACTAAATCATACGTCTGCAAATCTGAACCATATTGTAGATTCATAGACATGCACTACCCTCTGAACTCTTTTCTAGCTTTCTTTTGTTTTGTTTTTTCAAACTACTCTTTTTTTTTTTTTTATGGTTTACTGCAATCAATGATGAATAAAATCGTCCATATTTAATGATAATCCCATGATTATTTAACACTTAGATCACCATCTTTCGGCTGAGGTTGCAGTTTACTCTTCATATATTTTTTCCTTTGAGAATTTTTCAATGGTATTTGATGTACACTGTTAGGTTTTAGGTGTTTCTCTCATCATAGGTTGTAGGTTACTCTTCATGTCTTTATATTGTTCTTTTGCAGGGTAATTTGGTTCTTTATTTATATTCGAGATGGTATCTTAAACAGCAATATGTTTTGGTTTTCATATGTTCGATGATGGATGATAACATGTGATGTCTAGTGATAATGATGATATGTAGTTCCATCTATTTGTGGTTGAGATATGAAAATTTATATTCTCGTTCAGTTTATAGTGAGATAAAGAGATAGCAGTCAACTTGCAAGTTGCAACATTTGTCCAAAATACAACAATTGGTTTGACTACTATATCTGGTAACTGTGGCAAATACAAACAAGCAGAAATTTATGCAGTTTTTATTTTTGAACAAAACAATGATAAAATGAAAAAAAAAACATCATATTTTGACCATGTTTAGTATCAGTAGTTAGCGAGATAGTTCAACACATTTATGGACAAATTGCAGGGATAAACATGGTTAGGGTTAAAATAGGGCTGGGCTCATAGTGAACAAGTTTGGAGCGTTCCAAACCCTTAATTTAACATCTAACTATTTAAATATGCAAGATGCTGCTCTTAATTATGCACATTTTTTGGGTAAATATCAAGAATAGTAAAAAATGCCAAATTCATGTCTCTTTACAGATTTGTTTGATAGCATAATGGTTGGAGTTTAGTTTGTAGATAGATATGTAAGCTATATCAAATGTGAGTCACAAAAATATGTCCAATTAGATATTACATTACAACAAACGTAGATTAACCAAATGAGTTAATTTTTCATTGTTTACAATGAAGATAGATTTTGGTGGAACAATCTAATGAAGACATGGTTTTGTATATCTGAAATTACTGTATCTTTACAAATGCAAAAATCGCAACACACTGATTCTCTAAATTACAAACAGTTTTTGTTGTTGTTGTAAAGAGCATGGCACAGAACTTCTAGCACTAGGTATTGACATTAACAGAGCCCTTTCTGTATCTCCATCCATTCGTAGTTCCATCAATTTGATCAGGTACTCCATGAAAACCGAATCAAATGGCAAGGTGATTGGTCCGCCTGTTGGGAGGCCAAACTCTTCTTCAGCTATTTTCAAGAGCTCTTGGAAAACAGTGTTGCTCAGGTAACTTAACGGAAAAGCAAAGCGTGATCCATCCGCCGTGTAAACCACAAAACAACCCTTTTCTACTGCGGTTGAGCTTCTAGTAGATGTACTTGATCTCTGGAATGAGATTCTTTTTCTGTGGAGGGCTGCTCTTTGTTGCCATTTCTTGGCCATCTTGAGTAGCTTCTTTGTGTTCATCATTATTCTCAGGGAAATGACTTGTTTGAATCCAAAAGTACAAGAGATTTGTAACTTGTGTGGTATAGCTCTTTGAATGCAATGTATATTGATGAGTAATCCCATAGGATTGTTGTATATATATATATAAAGAGAAGCTAGAGTTTAGATAAACTTAGAGATACCAAACCTAACACATGTTTCTGTCTTTGTTGTATGTGATCATAAAGAGTCCCAAGTTAGTAATCAATCTTATATGCTCATCAACTTGTGGACTAAAACATCTTCTGAAAAGACATGACCATGTGATTAAATTTTTAGATACAAAGACGTGCAAGTGAACGAAAGTTGTAGAACTTGTAGGCCCTTTGATGTCCTCAGGGAATTCATAACTATAAACCGGCAAAATTTCAGTGGTTAGGGTTTATTCTAGTCCTTTAATATTAAATTACTTAACAGTCAAGAGAAATTTATTTGGCTTTTAACGGATAAGCTTCAAAACCAATGGTGTAGCCTTGTAAGAATTTTGGTAATGGGTAAAAGAGTTTCATAGAACCCTTAAGGTTCATTCTGAAAAATATTTACCAAAAGTCTATACTAAATTGCTGACCGTTATGTTCTTGTTGCCACAAGCATTGTAAAGAGCATCTCTCACTTGGAGACAAAAGTTGCTAGAGCAACCAGAAATACTAAACTCATGCTTCTGTGTAGAATCTATGTACGCTAACTAAAAAGTAATTTAAATCCAAAATATAGAAATGGTACTAAACTATATTTTGGTGCAGCACATGATCTGGTGAAAAACACACATGTCATACTGAAGAAGAAAATAATGACCATGTAGATAATAAGTCCATAGATTATACGTCCAAAAATCAACTACTCTTCTAATATTTCGTATTTCCTCGGTACAGATTAAGTTCATAACGCCTCTTTCCTGTAATAATCTTTTGTTACATGTGCACCATATCACAGGAACGCCTCTTTCCAATAAACAGCTGCACCATTTCTGAGACCGGAAATTTTCATAGTTGGATATTTCTTAGTGAAGTATCTTGAAGATTTTTTTTGTATGAAAGCATATATGAGCACAAGTGGTATTCAAAATTGTTCACTTTATCTTGTTTGCAATAGAAGTTGATATTGATGTACAAGAGACGAAGAAAATAATTTGTATTTCTGTGTCTATCTAATACATAATCTGCTACACTCTAAAATACAAGCAAATGTTGACTGCTACTTTGATTTTGTAGTTGCAAAGAGCATCTAGCATTAGAGATTGACATTAACAAAGCCTTTTCTGTATCTTCATCCATTCGTCGCTGGATCAATTTAATAAGATACTCCAAGAAAACAGAATCGAATGGCAATGTGATTGGTCCTTCCGTGGGGAGGCCGAACTCTTCTTCAGAGATTTTCAAGAGTTCTTGGAAAACAGAGTTGCTCAAGTAACTTATTGGAAAAGCAAAGCGGGCTCTGTCCGCCGTATAAACCACAAAGCAACCCTTCTCTACTGAAGTTGAGCTGCTACCACTAGAACTCGACCTCTGAAATGAGATCCTTTTCCTATGGAGGGCTGCTCTTTGTTGCCATTTCTTGACCATCTTGATTAGCTTCTTTGTGTTCATCATCATTTTCTGGAATATATTTAGTCCAAAAAGTAAGGAGTAAAGATTTATACGTTGCTGATAGAGCTCTAGGAATGAAAGTTATGAATGATGAATAATACCAATTTCTTGTTTCATTTTATAGGAGGACATACTATTAGTTTTTGATAGGCGTTGTGACAAGCAACCTAACTAGACAAAACACATGCCTATGTTTCTAGTCTATCTGATCAATGATGGTCCCAAGTTGGTATAATGAATTGTGTGTGAAAAACACAATTTGTGGACTATACAACTTATAACAAGAAGACATGATCATGTGGGTATGAAAACTAAATATAAACTAAATATAAACATATACAAGAGACGCCAAAAATACCAGACTTATGTTTCTTTACACCATTGTTTTGTAGCAAGGGTCCCATGTTGGTTAGTAGATCCATTAGCTAAAGCAAATGTGATCACAAAATAATAGGTCAAGAAATTATTAGGGGACAACAAAAATTTTGGTCAAATCAGGGACAAGGTTGTGGTTACAATTAATGATCACAGAAATAGTTAGACACAAAGAAAGACATGTGTTGTTGAATCAAAGACGAAGATCCTTATGGAAACATCTTGTGTCTGTATTAGTTGCTTCTATATATAGGATTGATTTGAATAATAAAAGATTTTAAATAAAGTTAGTACCGTCGAACCAATAATAATAGAATTTATTACAACTTAGTACTTTTTGAGCCAAACCACAATCTTTTTTTTTTAAATATTCACAAACATGTAATTATTTGAATGGAAACATATACTATAAAAACTCTATTATAAAGTTTGGTTGTTCAAAATTACTAATTAACAAGATTGTGACACATAACAATTATATATTTATGTGTGTGACATGTGTTAAACTATTTCATAATTAATATATATTATACATAATAACAAAAACACATTTTGTTAAAAACATAATTAGAAATATTATGTAATAGTAATTTTTCATTTTAAAAAAACGTAAAAAAATGATATTTACAAAAACAATATTTGATAGTATTTTTCCATTTAATATTGTGGCATGTATTAAAATTCTCATGATTAAAAATATATATACTAAGATCATAAAAAGGAATTTTGAAGATATTAATTTTAAAAATCGTTTAAAATTAAAAGAAAAAAAGAAGCTAAAACCTTTTAGTTGTAGGTTTCCTTTTAACAAATCCTAAACACAAAGATTTAAAATAAAAAAAAAAACTAATGTTGAAAATAATAATTTTATATATTTTTTAAAAGTATAAAAAATAAAGAGTGTTTAATTTTAGTTTTTCTTTTTTCACAAATCCAAAACAACAAACTATTTGTAAAATATATTATTATCAATTTTTTTTCTAAAATCCTAAAAAAATATTATTTCATAGTAATTTTCTTCTTAGAATTTTTTATATGTAAAAATATATCATATTAAAAAAAATATGTATACGAAGAAAATGAAATGATTTTACAGATAAAAATAATGTTTGAAAATTTTTAATAGCACTTTTACTAAACCATTTTCTTTTAAAACATTTCAACAAATAAAGATTTACAAAATAATTTTTTTGATACTAATTTTCCTTTTCCAAAATTCTGAAAGGTATTTGATAAAACCTATTTTATAGTAATTGTCCATTTCTAAAATCTTGAACATAAGAGAATTATTAAAGAATGTTTAATAGTTTTTTTTAAAAATCCTAAACAAAAAATCATAGAATAATGATTTCAAATATATTAATGTTCTTTTCTTCTTAAACTGATGATGATTTTTAATGTATATCTTAAGATAATAAATGAACTTTGAAGTTATTAATTTAAAAAAAAAAGAACTTATAAGTTTTGAATTGTAGTTATTCTTTATACAAATCCTAAAACAATATTTAAAAGAATAAAAACGAATTTTAAATATATTAATTTTAAATTTTGTTTATAACTAAATAAAAAAGTAAAGGTGTTTAATTATAGATTTCCTTTTTACAAATCTTAAGGAAAAATATTCGTAAAATAATTTATTTATTACCAATTTGTCTTTTCTAAAAATCCTAAAGAAGATATTATTTGAAAGTAATTTTCCTTTTAAAAATTTAATATATATTTAAAAAAATCATGATTAACAAAATTTATATACTAAGATAAAGAAAACAAGTTTTACAAATAGTTTAGTTGATACTAAGATAATGGAAACAAATATTTTATAGTAATTGTCATTTTCTAAAATTTTGAACATAAGAAAATTATAAAAGAGAGTTTAGTATTAGTTTTCCTTTTTTTTTCAAATCCTAAAAAAAAAACAAGTTGTAGAATAATTCTTTCAAATATTATTCATACTCTTTTCTTCTTAAGCTGGTGATTATTTTTCATATAAATATATTAAAATAATAAAAACAAAATTTAAAGATATTAATTTTAAAAATTGTTTAAAAGTATAAAGAAGAAGTTAAAAATGTTTAATTGTAATTTCAATTTTCACGAATCCTAAACAAAAACATTTAAAATAATAAAAAACGCATTTAAAAATATCAATTTTAAATATTGTGTAAAAGTAAAAAAAATAAAAAATAAAGGGTGTTTAATTGTAGTTTTCTTTTTCTTTATGAAATTCTAAACAAAAAATAATATTCATAAATTATATTATTAATTACCAATTGGCTTTCCTAAAATTCTAAAGAAAATATTATTACAAAAGATTATTTGATAATAATTTTGCTTTTAATTTTTTTTATATATGTTAAAATAAATCATGCTTAACAAAATATACATACTAAGATGATAAAAGCGATTTTACAAATAAAAGTAATTTTAAAAGTTAATTAAAAGAAATTTTTCTAAACCATTTTCTTTTACAAAATTTAAACAAAAAAAATTTACAAAATTATTTATTTGATACTAATTTTCCTTTTCTAAAATAATGAAGAAATGGTAATTGAAAAATTATTTGTTACTAATTATTTTTTTCTAAACCATTTTCTTTTACAAAATTTAAACAAAAATTATTTAGAAAATAATTTATTTGATAATAATTTTCCTTTTCTAAAATAATGAAGAAATGGTAATTAAAAAAGATTTACAAAATAATTTATTTGATACTAATTATTTTAGAAATGTAAAATATTAGTTAATAAAATATTTAATAGTATTAAAATAATTATCTGATAGTAATCTAATTTTTGCTAATTCTATATAGAAGATAATTGTAAATGATTGTATGATAGTAATCTTTATTTTCTAAAATATTAAACAAAAATGTAAAATAGTATTTGATAGTATTTTTGTTTTAAGTTATAAATAAAAGAGTTTATAAAATATAATGTTTCTTTTTCAAAATCATACGAAAAAAATATTTTTTTTAAAAAAAATTATTTAATAGTACTTTAAAATAAAAAGATTTTGATGATAAACATGATACTAAAACAATATAATTAACTAAAAAATCAAAAAGAGGATTTTGTCGTAATTGGTCTTTATATTGGTATTTGTATGTGTTAACACAAAAACAAACACATGTTTGGTATATTTTTGTGTTTGGTCATAAAAATAGATTATTATTATTATCAACGTAAATGGTTTTTATGTGTTTAGTTAAAAAGAAATCATGTTTCATCGTCATCTTATTACATTTGTATTTTAATATATAGTATTTCTAATTTATTTTATTAAACTGTTCTTATGAAAATATATTATTAAAATAAATTTAGAAAATTATTTAATAATAGAAAAATTTAATAAAACAGCCTAATTGTTAGTAAAAAATGAGAAAAAAGTAATTTGAAAATAATTATAAATTAAGTACACATAGGAAAAATTACAAATTCAAAAACTGAAAAATTAAAGAAATTGTTTGAAATACTATAACTTAAATACCATTTTTAATATTACATAAAAAGTCCATAACATATGAATTTAAGATTTAGTATGTAGAGTTTAATATTTAAGGGATGAAACTAATTTTATAAAACTATATAAAAATTCCAAATGATATATATGGTATTAAATATCATATATTTAAAATGAAATTAGAAGAATTTCTTAATTACCTCTAATATCGTCTTCTTCAACCGTATTAATTTTTTTCTTTAACTTTATTACAATATATAATAAATTAATTTATTTATTTGTTTTAAGATTTATCATCACAAATTAAGAAGTGACAATTGTATGATCTTGTCATTGACTTGATTGACTTTATTTAACTTTCAATTTTATTTATTTCACTCTAATAAAAATATTTAACAATAATTTATCTGGGAAAAGAAATCATAATTTCTGAAATAAATCCCACACAATATACACACAAATAATCCTAAAATATAAAATAACTTATTATTTTATGTCCTTTGTAAAATTAAAACATCAAATAAATTTTTTTCTTATTAGAATTTAGATACTAATCAGAATTTTTATGGAAAAATGAATTCTTAATTTCTAAAATAATCTCACACAACATATGTAAAAAATCATAAAATTATAAAATCAATTATTATTTTTAAATTTCATAAATATTAAAATATCAAATAAAACTCGTGCAACGCACGGACCTACATCTAGTAAATTAATAATGTAGAGATTTTGATAGTTTATTAACTTATAAAATTATTAATTTATAGCAAATTTCTTTTTTTTTAAGATTTATATATATTTTATTAATTTACAGAATATCAAAATATGGTTCAAACTCTTAGTTCCTATATTTGGGCCCAAATATCATTCTAAAGCCCATATAGTTTGTCAGCTTTTTTTTCTCTGGCACTGGTAATCAGATCTCTCATGAGATTACTGAAAATGAAACTCTGGTTTCTCTGGAATGCCCGAAAGTATGAGCTTTCACTACTTTCCAAAATTTTACAATGACATCCCCACAATCTATTTGGTTGTTAATTGAGTAATTTTTTTTAGAATTGTGCATCATGATTTTTATATTTACGATTATTATGTCACTTTTTTTTTCTTTAAAATGTGTATCAGTTGTTTTGACTTTTATAATATAATGCTTGGAAATATTTCAGTTATGGTATTAGACTAGTGTCTCTCCCTTTCTCTTAACATAGTTTGATTGGAACTTGGTTTCTTTGTCAATACAAAGTTTATGGTCTTTGTTTCCATTTCTACTTGAATCTTTTTGTTATAAAGTACTATTTTATATTGCTTGCCTAAAATTGAAAATTTAATTCCAGTTGCTAAACAATAATTTATATATATATATTTTGACTTCGTGTTAGATTATAAGTTTTTTTTCATGTAAACACATATGTTTGCTTATCCGACCATCTTGGACCTTGGTCATTCTTTGTTAAGATTATTTTTGATCATATTATCATCGGTGTGGTTGGATGATAACCTATTTTAGGGGGTAATTTTCTCAAATAACATTTTCTAAAACTTTATCAAAAAAATAATCCTAAAAAATAAAGTGATAAAAATAACCTTTTTATTTTGAAAATATTAATATTTGTTTTTTAGTTTTTAAAATTTGAAATCGTATCTCCAAAACCTTATCCATTAGATCTATAACAATGGATATAAATGCATATTTACCTTTAATAAAATTGTTTTGGTCATTTTCTTCATTAAAAATGATTTTGTGAAAATAAATTAAAAGGCTATCCAAAGAATATTTTTTTTGTTTATCTTAAACAATTGGAATAGTTGGTGTAGTAAAAAATGATTAAATTTCTTGAGAATATTATTCTTATACGTGTATCCTAATTTACCTCGTTAAGAATCTCAAAGTGGAAATTATAAACAGTAATTAAATAAGATTCCGCCTATTAAAATTATGTAACAATTTTTTTATAATAAAATACTAATTTGTGTTAATGACTTTCAAAATCATGCATACTAGATGATATTCCGCGCCATGTGCGAAGTGAGCTTTTTATAAGTATATCATATTTTGTTATCAGTAATTGTTTTTTTTACATTTCATTAAGGATGGATATTCGAGTACCATTTAGTTTGGTTAGATTTTGTTTGGTTTAGATCTTTGTGGGTTTGGTTCGAATCTTCGCATGTATGGTTTGGGTTTAGGTTTAGATAACCCATTTAATTTTTTTAAAAAAGATTAAAGGTCATATATGCTTTAAATTTCTCAAAATCTAAAATTTAAAATAATATATAACATATAAATTTGAAAAATGAATGCCAAAATACTTAAAATTAACAAAAAAGATTGGTTTATCTTAAATATTTAGACAAAAAATTAATAAATGTTTCAAGTATTTTTGGTATTTGGAATATCATTTAGCAATTTTAAAAATGTACATTATTTCTAAGTGTTTTGGAAAATTTTAAAACATCTCATGTATTTTGTATATACTTAGATGTTAATTTTAAAAATAATTAATATATTTTAAGTATATAAATCTGGTTCGAGTACACTCGGATATCCGAAATATTTTGATTCATTTTTGGTTTTCTAGATAACAAAACTTTGAATCCATTTGGATAGCTAACCAATTTTGGTTAAGGATATGTACTACATTTTGGATTAGATTTGGCTCGTTTATTTGGATTCAATTTTTTTGCCAAATCCTATACTTTTTATTGTAACAAAATTTTAAACGAAAGGGATGATAGTCTATATTGATTTTGGGTATGCAACATTTTTTAAACCAAAACACACTCTATAATGTACGTGATCCATTTAGTTAATCATTAAAAATTGTTGAAGACGCATTAAAAATGATTGGCCGAACTAAAAAAAGTTACCATTGATCATAAAATTTTCAATTTGAGATTTTTACCATTTTGCGTAATTTATGGTCGTTTTAAAAAATTCAAAAAATAACATATAAGAAAAAATCTAAATTTTTTTATAATATGATTAGAATGTGATTTTTTATTTCTTTTAATAATATAAAACTAAATAACAAGTAAAGAGGATAAAAAGTTGTTATCAAATCTTTATTATTCATAATCATTAATTGTGATATATATGTTTATTTAAGGAAATAATAGAGAATATTATTTTGTATACTACTAATTAAATATGATAGTTAGTTTAATAAAAATATAACATATGTTTCTGGTTTAAAAATTTTAAAGGATAATTACTATCAATTTTTTACATTTAAATTTTTTTATGATTTTAGAAAATGAAAATTAATATTAAATAACTTAAAAAAAACTTTGTATAGGATTTGTAAAAACGAAAATTACTATTACTTTTAATTCAAAAAATCTTGTTAATATATGAATAAGTATAGTTGTTTTTGGGTTATTGTCTTTTTAATCAGAATTTGAATAAAATAAAATTAATGTTAAACACTCTTTTAAATTTGTTGGTTTAATATTTTTAAAAAGGATAATTACTTTCAAATTTAATATTTTATATTGTTTACCTAAAGTTGAAAATTTAATTCCAGTTGCTAAACAATGATTTAAATATATTTTTTTGACTTTGTGTTAGATTATAAGTTGAGGGGACATAATAAGTAAATAGATTATACTAAAAGGCCTCTTTGTAAATACAAAGTACTACTAGTTATCCTACTTGTATTCTTGTATAAATACTTTCCACATACTCAATAATACAATTATTCAGCCTAACGTATAGTTGATAGCATGAGATGATTCTTAATCAAAGCTCCTTATGGAATCATCTGAAAACATGTGAGTTTGGTGTCCCCTATAAAGTAACCAATTCTCCAGCAAGTAACTCTGATCATCAGTCATGGTAGCCTCAGATTTTTCTTATTCAGTTGCGTTAGGAACACTTTGAAAAGATTGTTGTAGTTGTTTTTATCTCCTTTTGTAAAGATCCGTCCTCTATTTTACTTACAGTGATGATGGTGAGCTTTCAAACAGGGGATGGAGAAGCTGCTTGTGGATATCTTCTCACAAGAAACTGTTTCAGAATCATCACATGAGTTTTACACTCGCCCAAGCTAAAAGGGAGGAATGATTTCTTCATGAACAAATGCAGATGTAAGGTACTTTTGCACCTAGACTCTATACTGTGCAAGGTTTTCTTTTGCTTTGGTTCCGTCTCAAAAGAATCTCTGTACCTAGGTAAATTATGGTAATTGAAAGTTTACGCAATTCAAGAGAGACTATCTATCCATCTAGTTAGGTATCCATCCATACTTAGCTATTCTTGGATTTAGTATCCCCCTGAGATCATCTACTAGTCTAATAGCTGCAACTTCATTTTGCAGATGACTCTATGCAGTTTTTGTAGTTTCACTTGAGAACTCAGCAGTTGCAGAGCTGGCAGGCTGCTGCATCGTTTGTTTGCCGGTTGCGATGGGCTGTAAAGTTAATTGATCGGGCTTCTCTGCTTTATGACAAGATTATGCATGGGTCTCCTCAGTGATGAAGAAGATGCATCTCGTACTGATGGTGAGGCGGCTCAACATGGAGATACAGAAAGCTCTGGATTAAGTTCTACTCATGTTCGAGTTGATTAAATTCTAAGACATGGACCATACCATCTTTATATAGATTTATTTATATGGAGGTGTTTGTTACTAATTGTATCAATAAAAAGTAGTTTCTTTTTTTGCAGATACTATAAACAGGATTGCTCTGAAACTTTTGTCATATATATATAGTTGAAAAGATTAAACTACAGACATGTTCTACATATTACACAACAAATAAAAACACAACAGCAGATGGATCACAACTACACTTGTTTTACTATGAGTTAGATTCATCAATGTAGTAGTAGTAGTCGCTTCTTGTCAACAGATCGAACTTGTTCAAGCAACTGACTTGATCGCTGATGAAATCACAGCCAAGCTTTTCTAATTCCAAGTGATATTCAAGATGATCATCGAAATCAACAGTCTTTACGACCCGGTTTAGGGCTAACCGAGCAGCGATCCTCTGGCTTGCGATGTCAGTGCTCCTTTGATCGATTTGTCTCTTTTCTTGCAATTTCTCTCGCGCCTTGGCGATCAAGTCTTTGAAACTGTGATCTTGATTATCAGTCTTTTCACCACCTGGTTTTGTTGTACTAACAACCTTGGACTTTGCCGTCTCTGTAACATGAAGGGTCGTAAGAGATTGCACCGGTTTCGTATTAGGTTTTGCATCAACCGGTTCGGTAAACCTAGATGACTTCAAAGCTTCAACGGTCTTCTTTTGTCTCTTCTCCGGTGGGTTTTCTTCATCGCAATGTTTGCGTTTCTTCGGACCCGCCGCCATAACAACGTCGCACCCATCTCGTCGAAAATTAGGGTTTATGTGTAACAAGGAGGAACGGGTTGATCTGCACCCAATATCGTATCTCTGATATGTCGGGCGCATATTCAAATTGGTAGAAGTCGAAGCAATCTCCATCGATCGCACGCTAAGATTGATCGATTGGAATAAACGGAGATAATGAGAAGAAGAGTGATACGAAAACCCTAATTAAGAAACTGAGAGGCAACAAATTATGGTTGAGTCTTAGGGACCAAGTTACTATGATCCTGATTTTATAGTCCATCTTTCACTCCCCTGCGTTGCGCCCACACTGTCCTCGGGTATATTTAGGCATGTTTTTTTAAACTATATATTCATTTATTTGGATTTCATTCTTTTCTTTATCTTTATTGTTTTTTTGGGTTATTCTAAAAATATCATAAGTTTCGACGGTGGTTGTGAAATAATTTGTCTGTTTCAGTTTTGTATTCTTTTTCAACAAGTGTAGTTGATAAAACATTCAAATTTCTATACACCATTTATTTTTACATAGTTTTAACAGTTATTATTCAATCTTCTCTTTTTTTTTTTATTTTAACACTAGATAACAATTACATCATATAATTCTTAAGCTTGCATAAAAACATCATATAATTCTAAAGCTTGAATAAAAACATCATATAATTCTTAAGCTTGCATTATATCTATCATCTGTAAAAAATTGCATTGTTTGGATTTAAACTCTAGACCTAGACGTACAAAAATTAAAATCTTAATCATGAGGATATGATAGTTTCAAATTCAATCTTCTCTTTGTACTAAGAAATATTATTTATGTAAATTTATTATTATATTCTTATAAAATTTACAATAGAAATGAAATATTCATTTCACAGAAAACAAAGTATTTTTGGTGTAATAGCAACAAACTGAAAGTAATATTTTATTAAAAAAAAATACTAGACAAAATTAACATTTCTTCAGATAAAATTAGTGAAATAGAAAAGAGTAAAATAACTTAGAACCAGTGTAATCAGTCCAAAGAAGAGAAAACCTCCTTTTGGGTGAGAGTCAAGCTTTGACAATCCGGAATTAGTGATGCCATAATACATGGACTCATCATATACCTATCTTTTCATATGTACAGTATATATAAGTTTGCTGCAATAGTTATAATGGTGGTTAGGAACTTAGGACCAAATCAAAAACTCATAAAAGTTTACACTATTGAGACAACTGTCTTGTATACAATTTTCGTCACTGCAAAAAAGGATACAAAATATTGGACTAATAATACAAGTAAACAATCAACGTGATCATCAAATAAAAAACGTACTCATAAAACTATTTTTAAACCTCTCCTTCCTTTGCTATTGCCGATATAATGGTCTCGACCTCTGTAGGACGCCACCATGACTTCTGAACAGAGAGCAACCCTTCTCCATCTTTGGATTGTGTCATTCTTACATTCCATTTCAGAGATTTCACCAACTTCTCAATTTCTCCTATAGTTTCCATGTCATCTCTTACTATAAAAGTCCCTTGTGGTCTTAGAATTCTGTCCACTTCAGCTATTACCGACACCAAGTTGCACCTAAAAGGTTTTGTTTATACCATATGGTCATCAGATTTTGCAATCAAGAAAAGGTAACAGAGATGCATATATGTGCATGTACTCTATATATACATACCTCTTCTTCAGTGCAGAGAGAAGATGATCAGCATGAAGAAGGTCGTAAGTTCGAGGGTACGTGCTGAATGATTCACACCAGTCATGGTAGATTCCAAACAAACCACGTTCATATATGATTGGAAGTGTATCTGGTGAGTCGATGGGAACTACATTCATCACCCACAGTTTCAGATCCTTCAGTGCAGCAGCAAAACTGAAAGCAAGAAAGAGAAAGAGAGATATCATTTAGTAACGGATCCATGGAGCCAATTTTATACTGTGAAAGATTTGTACTTACCCCCCATAGACTGCTCTCATGTCCATCACGTTTCTCACATTCGACCAATCGATTCCCATACCGTTGATGTATGACTTTGAAACAATAGTCTTCCAGCGTTCATGGTCTGCTGTGAAATCCTCCTGTGCAGGTTTTCCATATACACCCTCCTTAGAATCCAACCACTGAGGAACAGTCTCTACTCTCTCTGGCCATTTTTCAGGCCACACTGCTCCGCGTTTTGATGATTCTTCTGCCACTTTGTGCATACATGCCTCAAGTGGAACATTCCTGCATCAAACACACATACTTTAGCAACATAGTTCCACAGCATGACTAGTTAGTTGTGAATTAATGTGAGAAAGGGAATAGATAAACTTACCAAGCGGCATTTTGATCATCAGAGTCTTTACATAGAGGAGGCTCGTTTTGAGATCTTTTGTTGTAGCATTCATTAGTCATTGGCTTTTGGTAAACGGCAGCACTAACTTCATTCAATTCATCTTTCTTAATTGTCTTTAACTCCCAGCACATTGCCTTTGTGAGCTTTGACATAGCTACAAAACAGAGAAAAGCATCTCACTTAGTCAACTAAGACCAATTCGAAACATCTCTTATTCATATCCAAAACAAAAGGGAACAAAGTTTCTAAACCTTTCCATATGCCAACGTCTTCTTCGGTCTTCCTGTAAACTGGAGTCGCCGACCAGACAAAGAAACCACCTGGCCTCAATGCACGGTTCAATTCCAAAAGTAGTTTACCACCTTCAGTTCAGACAACAAAAAAGAAGGTTATTCAATAACACAAAAAAAAGATGCTAAATAACACTGCAAAATGGGAAACTCTTCACCTTCAATATGCCAAGGGACTCTACAACGAGCACAATGGATAAGGTCGAAAACAGATCCTGGAAAAGGTAATCTCTTTGTTCCCATAACATTTGACATTGCAGGGATACCACGTTCCAAAGCAAATTGCACCTGAGCCTCGTGTTCATCTTTGGGTGCAAATGACAAAGCAAGCACATCTCTGTCAAAAAGATATCCTCCGAAGCTAGCAACACCACACCCAACATCCAGTATAACACGGGTTCTGTTTCCCCAAGCAATATCAGGATATGACTGCACATCACATATCAAAAGTAATGAGTAATAGTCAATGACCAAGTTGAATGAAAGATCAAAATAATAAGTTGCTGTACCTCTTGCAGGAAATCGATATAGTGAAGAGCACCGTTCTTGAACTGAGTACCACCACCAGGGAATGTTAAGTATTCACCACTCATCTTAACCCAGTTCTGATGTCCTTTGACTTCCGCAAGCTTCATGTGAGGAACATTGTTGTACCAAATCTGTGACAACACAAAACATAAAGAGTTAATGGATATCACTGAAAAATTCACATAAAGGAGGAACTCAAAAGCTTTACCTTTTCCCTGCTCTTAGGCCATTTGATGGATCGCTTATACCCTTCAGGAAGAGCAACAAGGCAGCGTGGAGATTCCTCGGGACAATGCCTCTCACGATGTTCATAATGCTTTCTAGCAAGCTTCCTGATAGCTTGCCAATTGTCAAGGCAAGGGATATAGTCTGGTCCAGCAGTCACGTTGCAGACTTTCCATTGGATTGAAGAGACTTGAGCTTTCTTCTCGTTCTGCGACTCAACCAATTGGGTAGACCAAGCCCCACTTCCGGTGCTTGACTCCTTTGTAATTTCAGCCTGGTCTCCAGCTGGGAAGACATCCTTACTACTCTTCTCAGTGTTCTCTTCAGTATTTTCACCATCAGTCTTTTTCTCGGTGTTTTCTTCAGCATTCTCTTCGGTTTTATCACCATCCTCGGATTTGTTTGCTTCTGAGCTCTCTTCCAGTTGTGTCTTCTCCTTCTGCTTCGTCTCATCACTTTCTGGTTCCGTGTCTTTCTCACCCTCCCCATCTTTTCTATCCCCTTCACCATTTTTGTCTTCAAATTCCTTTTTCTCCTCAGCCTGCTCGGTTTTCTCACCAGAGCTCTCAGGTTCAGGCTTCTCTTCGTTGCTCTCTGTCACAACTTCTTTCTCCTCACTCTTTTCATCAGGAAAACTCTTGGAGGTCTGATCAACTTCTTGATTAGTGGAATCAGTCTTAGTAGTAGTTTCCACATCTTTTGTAGTCTGGCTTGAAGAGAAAACAGACTCGGTAGGAGCAGACCAGGAAGACATGAACATCCAAGCACCAACCAAAGAGAGAGAAACAACCAAAACAATGGTAATGGTTAAGCCATAGCCTGATGATTTCTTCCCGTCTACACGAGAATATCTCCCCATTGCCATGTTCCTCTAGACCCACGGCACAAGCCCTAGCTAAATGCACCTGCAAAACCAAAGAGAAATAGAATGATTTTAACAAAGTAACACATTAAAAGGAATGTTTAGAAGAAGTAGGGGAAGGAAGATCTACAATGATGTTGAGGTTCCTAACGAAATGGAAGTAAACCATGGTCAACGCTATTATTGACTAATGACTACTAGAGCTTGTTTCTTTAAGCTTAGTTTGACCAAGTTCTGAGCTTAATCGAATGACAATATGATACTATAGAACACAGAACATATGGATAAAGATCTAAAAACCAACAAAAACACAACTCGGTTGTATAACTTAGACGAAGAGATGCAAAAACCCAAATCATACTACTTTGAGCAAAACTAAGAAGATAGAAAGTAAAACAAAGTAAGAAACATTTACTCAGAAGCAAGAACAAAAAAAAGAAAGAAACAGAGTTGCTGTAAATACCAGAGAAAGGGTCTTAGATCTCTCGCAAGATTGCTACTTTATGAACAGAAGAGAGTAGGAGAAATTTCCAGATCCGGATCTAGTCGAGGAGTGAATGATACAATGATCTAACTAGATTTATATATTCTCAGAGGAGAGCAAGTGGTGAAGCAAATCATAGTACTATACAAATGATGATAGTGTGTTACGACCTTAATATACCAGAACTTGGATCTGATTTCCACCCAAATTTTAGTTTTTTTAATAATTGAGAAACTTCGTTTTCAAAGATCTCAACACTGATCCACCGACACCAACAGCTAAGCTATCAAGTATGAACCACGATATATTTAGTTCACACGCAAAACGGTACCGTTTGTGAGTGAGTGAACCAGTTAAGCTCGTAATACGGCCCATTATTACTTGAGTTCGTATAAGCCCATATTGAGAATTTGAGAGATCCGACTCCGGGTTGTTGTCGGATCCATTTCTCTGTTGTGCTATCAAAGGTTTGTTTGACTTTTCTGTTCGGGTTTCCGGGAATCAATCATTCTGAGAAATCAAAAGAAACAAAAAAGGAAAGGTGAGAGATCAGATCTGAAGGAAGGAAGGAAGACGAACACGAACACGAAGGGAGGAAGCAGATAACATGTCTGCGATTGTTTGCGGCGGCAAGAGATCTCTTTTCGAGGATTTGTCCGCCGCTTCTTCTTCGCCTCCTGTCTCCAAGAAACTCCGTTTCTCTCCTCCTCCTCCCTCCTCGATTCTTCTCCATCACCTCGCCGCCCTTTTCCCCGACATGGATAATCATGTAAAAGTCTCAAACTTTCTTTCTCTTGTTCCCAAAGATTCTGAACTTTTCTTGCTTTTTTTTCTTTGTTTAGATTCTTGAGAAGGCAATAGAGGAATGTGGAGATGATCTTGATTCCGCGATTAGATCTTTGAACCAGCTTCGTTTAGAATCTGCCAATAACGACTCAGAAGAAGCAAAACTTGAAGGAGGAGGATCGTCAGTCTTGAACTTGGATGGTAACGAGTGGGTTGAGTTGTTTGTTCGAGAGATGATGAATGCTTCAGACATGAAAGACGCTAAAGACCGTGCTTCTAGAGCACTTGAAGCGTTGGAGAAGTCCATCAACGCACGTGCTGGTTCTGACGCCTCAATGCGAAGCAGTCTACAACAGGAGAATTTGATGCTGAGGCAGCAGTTAGAAGCTATTGTCCAGGAGAACAGTTTGCTTAAACGAGCCGTGGTGACGCAACAGAAGCGGCAGAAGGAAACTGAAGATCAAAGCCAGGAGTTGCAGCGTTTGAGGCAGATGGTTACTCAATACCAGGAACAGCTTAGGACTCTGGAGGTGAATAATTATGCCCTCACGCTTCATCTGAAACAAGCACAGCAGAACAATAGTTCCATCCCTGGAAGGTACCATCCAGACGTCTTCTAATGTGCTTTCTCAGTTAAAGAGGAATGCTCAGACGTATATCTAATTTGGTTTCCAGTGTTTGTTGTTCTGCTTTTCCGTTGGTTTGTGACTATGTTTTCTGGAATGATTTATGTATGGCTATACTTGTGGAACAACAGTTTGCTTAGACAAGACTTTGAGACATAACTGTGTTTGTAAAGCTACAAGTGTATTCCATAAATAAAATAAAATAAAAGTTGTACATATATATACATCTTAATCGAAGGTCTTAGTAGAGCTTCTTGGAATTTGTAAGACGAAGATGATCTAATGTTGTACCTGTCAACAGAAAGGATATATACTGTAACAAAATGTTGAAAATATAATCATTTATATAGCTTTCATACCCACTGAACAGTCCCACATGATCATGGCTTTATATTTCTCACCATGAACTGCATAGTCCACAGGTTGTTTTGCAGATGTAGTTTATTATACCAATTTGGGATCATCATTGACCAGATTGAGTAGAAAAAAAAAAAGCATATGTTATGTCTGATTAGGCTGCTCAGAATCAGAGAATGAATGTTTAAGGACCTCAGAAACCCACCGTAACCATTGAAGTTTGTGCAAGGTTTAGGTTTTAAGTTCTTTGAGAAAATCAGAGGACCTACACGTTCTACATCTCTCGTTCTTATGCACATGTCTTTGTGTCTAAATCTTGTTATAATAGTGTTGTATCAGAATCATACCCAGTCTTCTCAGAAGATGTATCAGAAGCTGTTGAGCAGTCAGGACTGGTTATAAACTTTACGATCACATTGAACAGAAACAGAAGCATGTGTTCTGTCTGGTTTAGTTGCTCTAACCTATAATAGTTTCTCCCCTGGATCTTTCAGCAACTAAAACTTGCATTCAGAGAATATACAGCGCAACATACAGATCTCTTTTGCTTTCCAATCTCTAAATGCTTTTTCCCTGGAGATAATGATTAACACAAAGAAGCTAATCAAGATGGTCAAGAAATGGCAACAAAGAGCAGCACTCCACAGGAAAAGAATCTCATTCCAAAGATCTTGTACATCAACTAGCTGGTCAACGGCTGTAGAAAAGGGTTGTTTTGTGGTTTACTCCATAGATGAAGCACGGTTTGCTTTTCCATTAAGTTACCTAAGCAACTCAGTTTTCCAAGAGCTCTTGAAGATCTCTGAAGAAGAATTCAGGCCTCCCACCAGTGGACCAATCACATTGCCATTTGACTCGATGTTCTTTAAGTATCTGATCAAATTGATTGAATGTCGAATAGAAGATACAGAAAGGGCTCTGTTAATGTCGATCTCTAGTGCTAGATGTTCTTTACCATGCTCTTTACAACAACAAGAACAGATGTTTGTATTTTAGATAATTAGTGTGTAGCAATTTCTGTATCCGTAAAGATTCATTAGACGACATGTTGTTTCAGAAATACAAAACATTTATTTTCGTCTCTCTTTAATATTGTCTCATCAAAATCAACTTCCATTGTACAATTATGCAATTAATGTGTTGTGCCTTGTTAGATTTGCATTATGCATATGAGCTTGTCTTATAAAGACTAGTCGTTATCCTTCTATTGGGAAACAAGCCTATGGAATTCTTCATCAACAACATCTTTTAATCAGCGTGATCTACAAACAGAACTTACAAAAATTCTGCTTCTCGCTATCCCATCTAGAAAATCAAGATATCTCAGAAATGGCAACAAAGAGCACTGCCACTAGCAACTCCAACGCTGCAGAGAAGATTGTCTAAAACAACGTCAACTGAGCCATGTGGCAAAGACAAGAATGTATAGCATTAAACCCTTAGTAAAGATTTGTAAACAATCACTTCTCTTAATTTACAATCTTAAAAACAAATAGGAGTAACTACAGATCATTATTGTCACTAGAGATACCAAGATTATTAAACTAACTCCAAACGAATCCGAATCCACCTGCCCAAGAGACCATCTCATTCTAATAATAAAAAAGCAGTCCAATTACTCTGCACAAGAACGATATTAAAGAGACAAGTGATACAGAAAAATTCGACAAGCAATTGGGTGGGTTGAAACTAACAAAAAAAAACATGGACGAGATAATATAAACAGGTAAATAAGTAACAGGTAGCTTATGAAAAAGAAGCTAGCAGTGTCGCAAAGGCCTGTTAATTCAGTTTCTGCCTCTGAAAAACGAAATGTCCAACTACATTTGTTAAAAACTTTGGACATCAGATACCATAGGCAATTTCTTAATGAACGAGAATAATAAGAAATCAAGAGTAAACTGCAACCTCAGCCGAAAGATGGTGATCTAAGTGTTTAATAATCATGGGATTATCATCAAATATGGACGATTTTATTCATCATTGATTGCAGTAAACCATAAAAAAAGAGTAGTTTGAAAAAACAAAACAAAAGAAAGTTAGAAAAGAGGTCAGATGGTAGTGCATGTCTATGAATCTACAGTATGGTTCAGATTTGCAGACGTATGGTTTAGTAAACATCCTCATTCCTCAGACTTCCAAAACATACATATAAACATAGAGAACAGATCTTTACATATAAAAACAAAACTCTATTCAATTGAAATTAGGTATCAGAGGACATGGCAAATCACTCAATTTTGCAGAAGCAGATCAGACTGGGTGTCACAAAACAATAATTATGACTTTTCTTCACTTCGAATTATGACTATCCTTTATGAAAATACTGAGAATCAGACGAGAATAGTCAATCACCATGTTGTATCCATCGCAATGGATGCAAATAAGACTGGGGCGACAATTCCTTATCATCATTCTCTCTAACATGTATTGGACTCGAAACATAGAAGATCTACAAGTCAGAGCTGGAGAAGAAATCAACTCTATAAACTATAGTTCATACTTTTAATTTTAGATAAGCTATCAGTGGATCAGAGAATATGGCAAATCACTCATTCTGCCAAAAGCAGATCAGACTGGGTGTCACAAAACAAAATATGCCGTTTCATCATATCCATAGACCAAATCCTTGTTGAAAGTAAACTTGAAGTTAACTTGGAAACCAAGAAATACTAATCCTATTGAGAATAGGATTAGGAATAAAGAGATAACGTTTGTTGAGTGAATTTAGGAGAATCTAGGATCTATATATATATGGAGATATCAACTTGTGATATAACATAAGAGTTTGTGAGAGATCCTTTGTGAGAGCTTGAGTTTTGAGATATTTTCTTAAGCTATTAATAAGATTTGAGTTAGTCTTATTGTGATCCTTGAAGCTTTTACGTTAAGGTTTAAACAAGATTTGGTATCAGAGCCAAACATGAGTGAAATCACAGCAACAACAGCAGCAATAACAACGAGAGGAAAAGATGGAGCCATCGTTCATTGTCCAATGCTTACAACAACAAATTATACCGTTTGGGCAATCCGTATGAAGGTCCTACTTAAGGTGCATGAAGTTTGGGAAGTAGTTAAACAGGAAACAGAGGATAAAGAAGAACAATGCGGCTATATCTTTGATTTTTGCTTCAATACCCGAAACCCTAATCCTACAAGTGGGAGACTTGGATAATGCAAACAAGGTTTGGGAAGCAATCAAAACTAGGCATATGGGAGCATATAGAGTGAAAGAAGCAAGGCTTCAAACACTTATGGCAGAGTTTGATAAACTAACAATGAAAGATGATGATACCATCGACCTATTTGCAGGAAGAATGGGAGAAATCTCATCTAAATCATCAGCTTTAGGAGAAAACATTGATGAGCCAAAGATGATCAAGAAGTTTCTTTCATCTTTACCCAAGAAATTTATACACATCGTAGCCACTATTGAGCAGTTCATAGACCTTAAGACAGCCAGTTTTGAGGATATCATTGGAAGGCTCAAAACATATGAAGATAGAGTACGGGGTAAAGAAGAGGAGACATCTAATGATCAAAGCAAACTTATGTATGCTAAGACAGAATCATCTCAGAGTTATCCAAATAGAGATTACAATGACTCGAGAAACAGAGGTAGAGGAGGAAGATATTACGGCAGAGGACGTGGCCAAGGAAGGTCATATAGAGAGTTTGATATGTCTAAAATAGTGTGTTTTAGATGTGATAAGCTTGGACACTTCGCTTCTGGTTGTCCAGACCGACTACTTAAGTTACAAGAGGCTTATGAGACAAAGGAGGAAGACACGCAGCAGGCAGATAAACTACTTATGCATGATATAGTGTATCTCAACGAGAAGAATGTTCAACCCAAGGAGTTTGAAACTAATTCAGAAACAGACCAGATGTGGTATCTAGACAACGGTGCTAGCAATCATATGACTGGCAATAGATCATACTTCAGGACATTGAATGAGACTATCACAGGGAAGGTTAGATTTGGTGATGATTCCAAGATTGATATCAAAGGGAAGGGATCCATCCTGTTTATTACTCAAGACGAACACAAGAAAATTCTTGCAGACGTTTACTACATACCAGATCTTAAAAGTAACATAATAAGTCTGGGTCAAGAGACTGAATCTGGTTGTAAAGTAAGCATGACAAGTGATCTATTGACACTTCATGATCAGTACGGAAACCTTATTACAGAAGCAAGAAGATCAAAGAATCGTCTTTACAAGATGCGTATGGAGATAGTCAACATGGAATGTCTGAAGACAACTACTCAAACAGAATCAACAACTTGGCATGCGCGTCTAGGTCACATAGGGGTGGAAGCTATGAAGCTTATGATACAAAAGGAACTGGTTTTAGGTATACCGAATATGGAAGTTGAGAAGGAGATGTGTGGTTCCTGTATGCGTGGGAAGCAAGCAAGGCAGAGCTTTCCACAAGCTACTACATACAGAGCTGCAGAGCTTCTTGAATTAGTCCATGGAGACTTATGTGGGCCAATAACACCAATGACAGCAGGAAAGAATAAGTACATCTTTGTACTTATTGATGATCACTCGAGATACATGTGGATTATTCTGCTAAAAGAAAAGGGAGAAGCATTTGAAAAGTTCAAAAGTTTCAAGACATTAGTGGAAGCTGAAACAAAATCAACCATCAAAACCTTTAGAACTGATCGGGGTGGTGAGTTCACATCAACGGAGTTTAAAGAATTCTGTGAGAAGGCAGGCATACAACGACACTTAACAGCGCCCTACACACCTCAGCAGAACGGAGTGGTGGAGAGACAAAACAGAACTCTGCTAGAGATGACTTGAAGTATTCTTAAGCATATGGATATGCCAAATTATCTTTGGGGAGAAGCTGTGAGGCATGCGTGTTACCTTATTAATAGAGTATCTACTCGAACTTTGAAGTTGCAGACACCGTATGAGGTACTAAAAGGAAGAAAACCAAGTATTAGACACTTAAAGGTGTTTGGTTGTGTCGGTTACACAAAGACTGATGCTGCGTTACTAAAGAAGCTCGACGATAGATCAAGAAGGCTAGTTCATCTGGGAACTGAACCCGGTTCTAAGGCGTATAGAATGTTTGATCCAGTGAAACAGAAGATAGTGGTGAGTAGAGATGTTATCTTTAATGAAAGTGAGCCATGGAGGTGGAACACCAATGCTACCGGGGAAAGTCAAGAAGCAGATATAACTAAACTTACTTTTGGCTTACTTGGGAATAAAGAGATTACAGAGGATCCAGAGGTAGATGGAAACAACAACCATGAGGAGAGTGAGTTCAGAGATCACGAATCAGTTGCTATACCAGTAACTGAAGAGATTGGAGACGAAGGTCCTAGACGATCCACAAGAATCACAAAAACACCAGGCTATCTTGACGACTATATATATCTTGCTGAGGAAGAAGGAGAATGGCTACTACTAATATTAAATGAAGAACTATGGAACTTCAACGAAGCAATGGAAGAGAAAGTATGGAGAGATGCATGTGAGGAAGAAATTGCGTCTATAGAGAAGAACAATACTTGGGACTTAGTTGATCTACCTAAAGGAGCAAAAGCCATTGGACTCAAGTGGGTTTTTAAAATCAAGAGAAACTCTGATGGAAGCATAAATAAGTATAAATCAAGGCTGGTAGAGAAGGGATACATACAGAGACATGGCATTGACTTTGATGAAGTCTTTGCTCCAGTAGCAAGAATTGAGTCCATACGCTTTCTCATTGCATTGGCAGCATCAAAAGGTTGGGAAATCCATCATTTGGATGTCAAGACAGCTTTCTTACACGGTGATCTAAAGGAGACAGTATATGTAAGCCAACCAGAAGGGTTCAAAGTCAAGGGAGGTGAAGAAAAGGTTTATAAACTGAGAAAGGCGTTGTATGGGTTGAGACAAGCCCCTAGAGCCTGGAATGAGAAGTTAAATAAAGTACTAGAGCAGCTCAAGTTCGGAAGATGTGGCAAAGAACCTTCATTGTACCGAAAGAAGTCACATGATCATCTCTTACTAGTTGCAGTCTATGTTGACGATCTGCTTGTTTGTGGCTCAGACGTCAAGATGATCAGAGATTTCAAGAAAGAAATGTCTGAGAACTTTGAGATGAGTGACTTAGGCCTTCTAACGTACTATCTCGGTATTGAGGTAGCACAGACCAATGAAGGTATCACTCTTAAGCAAGAGAGATATGCAAAGAAGATTTTACATGAGACAGGAATGGAGGAATGTAATGCAGTACATACACCAATGGAGTTTGGTTTAAGCTTGTCAAAAGCTCCGGAAGAGAAAGGAATTGATGAAACAGAGTATAGAAGAAACATTGGGTGTTTGCGCTACTTATTGCATACAAGACCTGATCTCTCTTTCTCTGTTGGAGTCCTATCCATATACATGCATGCGCCAAAGACCTCTCATGGAGCAGCTCTGAAGCAGATCCTACGTTACCTGAAAGGATCATTCTCATTAGGTCTTGTCTACAGAAGAACCTGCAACATACAACTTGTTGGGTACAGCGATTCCAGTCACAACATTGACAATGACGATGGAAGGAGCACTACGGGTCATATTTTCTACTTAAATGACTGTCCAATATCTTGGCATTCTACTAAGCAAGAAACTGTGGCATTATCTTCTTGCGAGGCAGAGTTTATGGCGGCAACAGAAGCTGCTAAGCAAGCCATATGGCTACAAGAGCTACTCGAAGAAGTCACCGATGAATCATGTCATAAGGTTGTGATACACATTGACAACAAATCAGCAATTGCCTTGACAAAGAATCATGTGTTTCACGGAAGGAGCAAGCATATACATAAGCGGTATCACTACGTAAGAGAGTGTGTTGAGGCTGAGTTAGTAGACGTTCAACACATACCAGGAACAGAGCAGAAGGCATACATATTGACAAAGGCACTCGGTAGGATCAAGTACAAAGAAATGAGAGAGCTTGTGGGAGTTCAAGATATAGCTAACTTCAAGTTTAAGAGGGAGAATGTTGAAAGTAAACTTGAAGTTAAGTTGGAAACCAAGAAATACTAATCCTATTGAGAATAGGATTAGGAATAAAGAGATAACGTTTGTTGAGTGAATTTAGGAGAATCTAGGATCTATATATATATATGGAGATATCAACTTGTGATATAACATAAGAGTTTGTGAGAGATCCTTTGTGAGAGCTTGAGTTTTGAGATATTTTCTTAAGCTATTAATAAGATTTGAGTTAGTCTTATTGTGATCCTTGAAGCTTTTACGTTAAGGTTTAAACAAGAATCCTACAATCAAGAACAATAAACATATAAGAAGAAGAGAATCAGACGAGAATAGTCAATCACCATGTTGCATACATACATCGTAATGAATGCAAATAAGACTGGGGCGACAATTACATATCATCACTTTCGTTGAAAGCTACAGACACACCAAAGATTAACAAGACAAGAGGTACAAAGAAAAGAGTTTAGTAATACGGTAAGCATATGGCTTTGCCTTTATATAGAGACCTCTAGGGTTTAAGAAGTAAAGCTTGTGGGGTCAGCGGCTAACCACGGACCGGTTCAATTCGGTTTACTTTAATTTAGCTGGTATTTCTAAAATTCTCAGTTAGGAGTTTGGACATGAGATATTAAGGAAATACATAACTCTCTAAGGATCTCTATGTAAATACCTTAGAATACGTTTAACCCTACTTGTAACCTTTGTATAAATACCTTTATACATGATTAATAAAGTATTCATTAAGCCTACATTCTATATGGTATCAGAGCAGGTTATCCTAACCTAGTCGTTCTCTTCTCTATTTTTTTATTTTTCTTTCACTCATCACCATGTCTGGATCCTCAAACTCCCATATGACGGCCATGAAACCATTCCTCTCAACACTTCGAACTTGTTGCATCTCAACATGTCCAATGTTACGAAGTTTACCGCCTCCAAGTTCCTCATGTGGAGCAGACAAGTCCACGCACTTCTCGAAGGGTATGATCTTGCTGGGTACATTGATGGCTCCATTGTCATCCCTCCTGTTACAATCGTTACTGCTGATGCAACTGTACCCAACCCGGAATACACGATATGGAAGAGACAAGATCGTTGAAAGTCTAGCTTAAATGGAAACTCTAGTGTTGAAAGTCTTAGACGGATGTGACAATCTCAATCGTCCAGGAAATCAAAGATTGAGAACTTGTTGTACAAACTCACACCATTATCATCTCTGTTTTTTTTGTGTCATCTTCTGTACTTTCTTTTTGTCTTCTTTCTTCTCTTCTGAATTGAGCTGTTGTGCGGGTGGACCTTTAACTCGTGGACTCTCTTCTTGTTTCTTTTATTCTCGTTTGGACTTCTGCTTCTCCTAGTTCATGATTTTGTGATCCTTCATCGAAACTGCAGCGTTTTAATCATTTTGGTTAATAGTCCCCTTCAAAATTGGTGTTGGTGATGAAGAAATGCCAAGTTTGAACCTAAGATCATCGAATGCAGCATATGGTAAAGATTTAGTGAATATGTCTGCAAATTGAAGATATGCAGGGACATGTCAAACCACAAGTGCTCCAAAAGCAACTCTCTCTCAAACGTAGTGGTAATCAAGCTCAAATTCTTTTGATCTCTTTTGATAAGTGGGATTCACCATGAAACTAAGATAAGTTATCACAGTAGAGCTCGGGTGTTACTAACGCAGACACAGCTATCTCACGCATTACAGAACATATCCAACTAAGCTTAGATGCGGTTTCAGACATATATGCTTCAGTAGCGCTTCGTAAAACTGTAGGTTGTTTCTTAGATGACCACAAAATTATATTGCTTCCAATGAAGGTACATAACCCACCGGTTGATCTACGTGTATGATGGCAACCATCTCAGTCACTATCGATGTAGGCACGAAGTGTGAAATCAGTCTCTTGAGTAAAGCTCATTTTGTAGTCTATTGTTCCCTTGACATACCGCAAAATGCGTTTCAGAAGCCGATAGTCTGAGACTGATGGATCATGAATTCTCTGGCAAATGTAGTTAACTGAGAATTGCAAGTCTGGCTTTGTTAGTGTACAAGGTATTGTAACTTCCCAGCTAAGCTCATGAAATAGCTTGGACTTGCGAATAGAATGTCTTGATCTGGAACTTTGTTCAGTCTGATTGGAAGAGGTGTGCTTATTTCTTTACAATCACTCATTCCTGCAGCGGCTAACAAGTCAAGAGCATATCTTTCTTGTGAAAGAAACAGACCACACTCGTGTAATTTGGCCTGAATCTCCAGAAAATGTTCCATTTGACCAAGATCTTTTATTCTGAACTGATTACTTATATCCTCAAGAAATCGCTTTTGAACTTCTAATGTGTTTCCAGTGATCAACATGTCGTTGACGTACAACATGATAACATCTTTACCCTTTGAATAGATGAATAAAGATGGATCTTTCACACTGTATTTGAATTCAAACTCTGTTGTGAACAAACACAAATAAATTCGAAGAAGAAACAAAGAAAGCAAAATGATTGAGGAAAATACCCGTTTTAAGGTTTGTATATTATTGTGTGAATAATTAACTTTACAATCTCTTAGACCCATATTTATAGTAATCTCCAAAACCCGATTTCATTTTCCTTGTAGAAATACATACTTATCTATAAAAAGTAAATTTTCCTAAACCAAAAATGCATACCGTACCAAGGGGGCATGTGGCCCCCGCACCCCCCAGATGTCAACCTTGATAACGCCTACGTCCAGCCCAACAAATTGTGGGCTTTTACTGGTGCACTGAGATTTAAGACATATCTAGATGTAACAAACTCCAGCTTGACGAAAAATCTCTCTATCTCGTCTATCTTCTGGGGGGAAACCTCCTTTCCTTCTTAGCATTGGCCAACATGGAGTAAATTCAAGCAATGCTTGAACTTCTCCGTTGTAACAGGCTTGGTAACATGTCAGCTGCATTTTCCGACGTATGCATCTTTTCCAATAAGACTTCTCCAGAAGTTGCTAGCTCCCTTATTTTGTGAAACCTTATACTAATGTACTTTATCCTTGCATGGTACACTTGATTCCTAGCTAAACACAATGCGCTTTGACTTTCACAGTGTAACTGAACACCTCCTTGATCAACACCCAACTCAGATACAAGTCCTTGTACCCATATCGCTTCTTTAGCTGCTTCTCCAAGTGCCATATATTCAGATTCCGTGGTCAACATTACTACAATAGATTGTTGTACCGATCTCCAACATATAGGTGCTTCTACAAGAGACAAACCGTGTAGTTGACATGCTATTATCAAGATCTTCACCATAATTTGAATCCACGAATCCAATAACTGAACTGCACTCTTGACCCCCAAACATAAGCCCATAATCACTTGTACCTCGCAAATATCTTAGAATCCACTTCACAGCATTCCATTGACTACTTCCAGGATTCGACATATACTTACTAACTTGATTAACTGCTTGTGCTAAATTTGGCCTTGTACACACGATAGCGTACATCAAACATCCAGCTGTACTAGCATATGGAATTTTCTCCATATCTTTGAGATCCTCAGCAGATTTTGGACATTGTTCTTCTAAATATATGAAGTGCTTCGCCAAAGGCGTAGAAACTGGTTTTGCCTTCAATGTCACTCTTCTGAGAAAGCCATAATCTCTTAGAGTCTATATCTCTGAAAATCTCCATTCCAAGAATCTTTTTTGCAGCACCAAGATCATTCATATAAAACCCATCTCCCAATAACTCTTTCAAACGATTTATATTCTACATATCATTTGCAGAAATGAGCATATCATCAACATATAATAGCCAGAATATGGGAGAGTGGTCGTCCAGAGACTTAACATAAACGCAGCAATCATACTCACACCTTTGATAGCCAATCTTTAACATATAGGAGTCAAAACATTTGTAACATTGTCTTGGAGCTTGCTTCAAACCGTAGAGTGACTTCTTCAACCTACACACAAGATTCTTTTCTTCAGACTTAACAAAACCTTCAAGTTGCTCCATAGACCCAAATCATTCCTATTTCTCCTCACTATTAATAGCTTCTTGATAATTAGTAGGATCATCCATCTCGACCACAAGAGAAAAAATTGACCATGTCTTTAAACTCGAACCTGACAGAAGCTTTTATTGCACGTTTTGATCTTCTACTAACCATACTCTCCACCGTTCCATGTTGAACCTCTTTCTGCCCTTTTTCCACGGACCGCTCATCACTAATAGCATATGGTTTATCTCCACCAGACTCCTCCTGAGATATATCAGAATCCGTGTTAGTCTCAGTGATCACATGCACTCGGTCTGATATCGCCTGTTGCACCATTACTGCTCATCAAAGACCACATCTCGACTAAACACCCTCCTCTTAGCCTCAGGATCCCACAACTTAGAAACTTTTAACACCATTCTCAAAGCCTAGAAAGATGCACTTCTTGGATTTCGAATCCAACTTTGACCTTCCATCTCCCAAAACTAGCATGTAAGCTGGACATCCAAATATCATCAAGTTTGATAGATCAATATTTATCCCAGTCCATACCTCTTCTGCGACTTTTTCCTTCCAAGGAACTCCTTGACGATCTATTAATGAGATAGACTGCCATGTTTACTGCTTCCGCCCAGAACTGCTTTGGTAACCCTACATTCAATATTAAACACCTTGCTTTTTCTGCAATCGAACGGTTCATCCTTTCACTGACACCATTTTGTTGAGGTGTTTTACGCACCGTGTAGTGCCTCTGAATACCATGCTCCTCACAGAACCTCTGAAACGCTCCATCAGTATACTCAGTGCCATTATCCGATCTCAAATACTTCACATATCTCTCTATTTTATTTTCTACTTCAGCTTTCCAAATCTTGAAGTTCGCGAATACTTCTGATTTATGCTTTAAGAAGTACACTCAAACCTTCTTAGAGAAGTCATCAATGAATAAAACGAAGTACCTTGATCCTCCCAATGATTGTTCCCGAGTTAGCCCCCACACATCAGAATGAACATAGTCAATAAGACCATTTGTCGTGTGTTGCCTCGTCTTCAAAGATACCTTGGACTTTTTTCTCATCACACAGAACTTGCAAAAATCCATCTTGCAATCCTTCAACCCGTCCAGAAGACCTCTTCTCAGGAGTTCTTTCATCCTGTGCTCGCCAATGTGACCCAAACGCATTTGCCACAATGTTGTACACTCTGATTCAGAAACTGCAGCTAAGGCTCCACCTACAACCACGTTCCCCATCAGCCGATACACGTTTCTGGCTGTCATCTAACCCTTCATCACCATCATAGCTCCATATAATATCTTCAATACTTCTCCACCATCAGATTTGTACTTGAACCCATTTTTATGAAGTGTACCTAGAGATATTAGATTCTTTTTCATGATTGGAACATGCCTGACATCAGTCAATGTCCTGATAGTTCCATCATACATCCGAAACTTAACTTGTCCAATGCCTAAAACACCACACACCTTGTCGTCCGCAAGTCGAACAGAGCCCATGTTTCCAGCCTTATACGTTTCAAACCACTCCTTGTTGAGAGTCATGTGGAATGAAGCGCATGAATCCAATATCCAAGAATCCATGTGATCTCCTGTTGTAACAACCGACATGTCTGAATCAGTTGATCCTTCTGAGTCTTCATTCTTCTGAACTACGTTTGCAGAACTCGATCCGTCCTTCAAGTTCGGCTTTTTTCGGGACAGTCTCTTCTATAGTGGCCATGCTTGCCACACCAATAGTAGACCACTTTCTTCCCAAATTTTGACTTTGATCTCTTCCTGCTAGAATCATCCTGCTGCTTTCCCCGCTGCTTTCCTCTATCATGATTGACATACAATCCGTCACCTTGAGAGTTGTCAATCATCCCAGTATTCTGTCTTCTCTCATGATGTGAGAGTAGCACATCAGTAACCGTCTCCAACTTTATAGGCAATTTATCGACTGTTAGAACTGTAAACAACGTCTCATATTGAGGAGGCAGAGAACACAACAGGATCATGGCTTGATCTTCATCCTCAATCTTCACATCCACACGCACCAGGTCTTCGATGATTTGATTAAAGTTGTTGATGTGTGCAACAAGATCTCCGCTCTTAGACATCTTCAAACCAAACAACTTCTGTTTGAGGTACAGTTTGCTAGATAACAATTTAGACATATACATCTTTTTAAACTTATCCCACAGTGTTTTACAAGTTGTGGATCCATCATCTGATGTGTTATGTCATCCGACAAACAAAGTCGAATCGTTGAGACTGAATGATCGTTCATCTCTTTCCAATCATCCTGACTTATGGCTTTCGGTTTTAACTCCAATAGAGCCTTCTTCATCCCTTGCTACGTAAGCAAATTTTTAACTCGCCGTTGCCAGAGACCAAAGTTTCCTTTTCCATCAAACCTCAGGACATTGAATTTCAAAGAACTTCCTCTGCTCATCCTTTAGGGTTTCGTAACCTAAAGCTCTGATACCAATTGTTGTGAACAAACGCGAATAAACTCGAAGAAGAAACAAAGAGAGAAAAATGATTGAGGCAACTACCCGTTTTAGGGTTTATATATTATTGTGTGAATGATTAACTTTACAATCTCTTAGACCCATATTTACAGTAGCCTCAAAATCTGATTTCCTTTTCTTTATAAGAATATATACTTAACTATAAAAAATAAATTTTCCTAAACCGGAAAGGCATACCATACCACGAGGGCCGCAGGCCCCCGCACCCCGCCAGATGTCAACCTTGATAGCGATTTCACCCGGCCCAACGAATGCTGGGCTTTTACTGGTGCGCTGAGATATAAGATACATCTAGATGTACACAAAATCCAATTGATACGAGCTAAATTTATCAAACCACACTCGTGGGCTCTGCTTTAGTTCGTAGAGTGATCTGTGCAGGAGACAAGCATGATTTGGCTTCATCGGATCTACAAAACCTGCTGGTTGCTTCATGTATACCTTCTCAGTCAAGTCACCATGCAAAAATGCATTTGCTACATCCATTTATTTTATGTTTCACTTCATGAACGTAGCTGTGTGAAGTATCAGTCTTATGGTTGCAGTCCTCGGTACTGGACTATATGTCTCCCAGTAATCAACACCTTCCTGTCCACATCCTTGAGCCACTAATCTTAATCTTAACTTCTTGACCGTGCCATCAGATCCCAGCTTAATTATGTGTATCCATTTATTTCCCAAAACGTACATTGCCTGAGTTTTTGGAACAAGAGACCATCTTATAGTTACTACTCAATTGTCATATTCTTCATGCATGGATGCGTTCTAACTAGGATGTGCAAGTGCTTCTTTAACTGACTATGGTTCTCTGAGTACTGTGTTCTCTGTTAGAAGTTCATATTTTGGATTGGATTTTGACTATTCCAGACTTTGATCTAGTCACCATTCCATGTTGAACTGGAGCCTGAGCTACTTATATCACTCTTACTGCATTTTCAGGTTAATTCTCGCTTGGTAGGTAATTGTAGTGACTGAAGATGGAGTTAAGCTGCTATCTTGACTGACTTCCCTTTGTTGATCAGGTTTCTGTAACCTCAAGACCATTTGAAGAGGTGAATCGTTCCTCTCAGTATAATCTGAAGATTGATCAAAATCATCGAACCTGTTTGAGTTTGATGAACTTTGTTCTTCAGAGATGATTCGAGGCGGACTCTTGAACCACGAGCCTTCCTCATACTACTCCCTTCATTCATTGAGTTAGAGGAATCCATAGGAGGACATGAGCGCATGTGGATGAAGATATATGTACTCCTTTGAAAAGGGAAAACTTTGTTCATTAAATGTCACAAGCCTGCTTATGTAGACTTTTCCAGTTGAAACCAGTAGACATCTATATCTTTTGAATTTCTCATTGTATCCCATAAACACACACCTAAGAGAACGTGGATCGAATTTGTTTGCAGCATAATCTCTCAAAGTTGCAGAACGTGGAGATATTTTTGTGAAGAATCTCATAGGGACTTTTCGCTTTGCTCAATGCACTGTGAGGAAGTAGATTGCTCAAGTAGTTGGTTGTGAAAACCGCTTTGACCCAATACTTGTGAGGGACACAACTCTGAAACATAAGAGACAACCCGACTTCAGTGATTTGTCTGTGTTTTTATTCTGCCAACCCATTTTGTTGTGGGGTATAAAGACATGAGATTAGCTGTTTAATGACCCTGTTTTCCAAAAGTTACAGAAACTGTGTAATAATGAATTCTTCTCCACCATCACATTGAAATGATCCAATCTTAGTCAATATTGATTATGAACTAGTTCTTGAAAGACAACAAACACATACATGAAATCTGACTTCTTCTTTAACCAACTGTGTCTAGAGAAATTGTCTACAAGAATTACATAATAATGAAATCCTTGAATCGAAGCTACTGGTGCTGGTCCCCATAAGTCACAGTGGATTCGTTCTAGTGGCCGTGTAGCAACATAAGAAGACGCCGTGAAATGTAGTCTTGTACTCTTGCCAAGCTTGCACGCATTACACTGAGACTTGGTGGCATTATTGATCAAGATACTTCTATATGACAATAAGTGTTGTAAGATAAGAGGGTTGGGATGCCGAGCCTTTGATGCCATACCTCATCACTAGCAGCAGCACGTCTGGTTGTGAAGAACCCTCTTTGTTCCCTTATCATATACACTCACATTGTCACAATCAAAATCAAAACCACACAGATAGTCTTTAGTGAATTTTGACACAGACAACAAAGATTTAGCAATATTAGGACACACGAGGACATTTTTTAGTGGTAATTTCTGAGGAAGATGCAATGCTCGAAGATCTAGTGTGTGTTATCGGAAGAAACTCGCTGTTCTCCACCACGACCAAGTCTGAATTGTGGTAGGGATTGGCTTGCTGTAGGTGAGCCGGTGAGTTGGTGACGTGAACTGACGCTCTAGTGTCAAGAAACCATTCATGTCCAACTTCGTTTGTGATACCTGATATGCAAAGTGCAGTCAGAGCATTGTGCATTTCATCAAGTTGATATGAGTTGTTGAATCGATGCCAACACTTCATGGCCATATGACCAGTTTTTCTACAGATTTTACACACTATTGAATCACCATCAGACGACATAGAAGAGTTTGATGACGAAGATGATGAGATGTGTTGTGGGAACTCTCGTCCTCTGGTTGAGAAGAAATCTCTTCCACCGCGACCTCTTTCTCTGTTTCTGTTGAAGAAGGGTCTTCCTCTGTTGGTGTGGAAAGCCAGAGGAGGAGTTACCTCTGTATCCAACTGATAGCTATGCCGGCGGACATCAAACCAGTGAGATGAGAAATAATATCATCAAAGGTCGGATCTTGACTGCTATCCATAGATCCTTCAATACTTGTCTCGTGAGTTAGACGGATCTGAACAATCTTTTCGTCCCAATAATTGTACTATAAGAGATAAACTTGGCAAAACTGTACTTAATCCGGAGTTGTTAGCATATATTGAGTACTTATCTTCACAAAATCTACCAAAACATAGTTTAATTATTTTCTGAAATTCAATTCATCCATATCCAAAAAGGAATATTTCCTAGCTTTTGATAGATTCATTGTCAAGAAAATGGAAATAGATGAGTGCTGTTAAACTTGAATGTAAGTACAGTTTTAAACTCATTTTAAAAATCTCTTAAGACGCTACAACTACATTCCTTGATGGCTATCTGAGACTGAGAGAACCAAGAAACGTACCATAACTTCTAAGTTTTCTATAGGTTTGAACTTCTCATAGAATATCAAGGACCTACAAGGTCTACTACATCTTTCATTTAATTTCACATGTCTTTGCATCAAAAAATTGTTATAATCAATATTTTCATACAAGATACATACCCCACATGGTTGTGTTTTCTCACTAGATGTTTTGATCCACAACTTGTTTGGTTGATTACTAACTTGAGACCCTTTAACAAAGAAACACATAACCATGTGTTTATGTTTGGTTTGGTTTCTCTAAGCAAGTTCATCTAAACTCTAGTAGTTTGTCCTTATATATAATGCAACAAGCCTATTTCATTCTTCATCAATCATAACTTGTATTCATAGAGCTCTACGAGAAGTTACAAATCTTTTTTTCTCTATTCCTTCCTTTAAAATAATGATGACCACAAATAAGCTCATGAAGATGGCCAGGAAATGGCAACAAAGAGCAGCCCTCCACAGAAAAAAAGGATCTCATTTCAAAGATCAAGTGTTGCTACTAACTCAGCTGATGTAGAGAAGGGATGTTTTGTTGTTTACAGGGTAGATAAAATTCGCTTTGCTTTTCCCTTAAAATATCCGAGCAACTCTGTATTTCAAGAGCTCTTGAAGATATCTGAAGAAGAGTTCGGCCTCCCAATCGGTGGACCAATCACCTTGCGATTCGACTCGGTTTTCTTAAAGTATCCAATCTAATTGGTGCAACGACAAATGGATGAAGACACAGAAACGGCTCTGCTAGTGTCAATCTCTAGTGCTAAGTGTTATTTACTATGTTCTTTGCAACAACAAGAACAAAGTACTCAACAATTGCTTGTATTTTAGAGCTTCCAAAGAGAAGATATATATACACTTTTGTAAAAATACAGATTTATTTTGTATACTTAGGGTCTGATTGGTTACAACGCAGTGATTGCGGTTGCGGGCGTTTGCGGATGCGAGAGATTGCGGTTTTAAGAGTTAGTAAGAGATTTATACGACTGGTTCAACGGTAAAAAAATTGCTGCGTTTGCGGGATACTTATGACTGGTTTATCATCAAATACAACGGCGGTTAAGTAATAAATTAACTATATTTATATTTTATATAATTATCAAAATATTAAAATCATATTTTCATGATAAATATAAAATTTTATTGAAAAGACTGCATTATTAAATTTTTAAAAAATTAAAGAAAATATTTTTTTTAGAAATTTTATAATATAAATATTTCAGTATTTCAATTATTTTAATTTAAAAATTTAACTGAATATTTTATTTTTATATTTATATAGTTTTTTGGAAAAAAAATATTTTTTATCCTCCCGCAATCTTCCGCAACCGCAAACGCTAGCTAGAACCAGCTGTTGAATTTTAGAGATTCAGAGCGACTTGAAGCAATTATAGCGTTTTCTGTGATTGTTGCAAAACGCCAACAACCGCTACCAACCGCAAAAGCTGTATTTGCGGGTGATGGCGGGAGAACCAGTCAGCCCTTAATACAACACCAAACTACTATACCCTTCTCTACTAAAATCTACCTAAATTTAATTTGCTCAGAAATGTTTTTTACTTGCCCATCTAAAAGTTTGGGGTTTCCCTTGTAAACAAAAAAAAAAACAAGGAATAAATACTAATGCTGTTTGGATATTACAAAATCATGGAGAATTGCTTAAGAATAAGTACCAAATCTCAATTAGATAAAAAGCAAATAGTAAGGAGACATTAAACTGCCAATGAATCTACCTTTTGTCTTCTGTAAGAACATCTGAAACTCTAAAAAATTGGACATACACTTTCTACATGTACAAAGAGCAAAGCCAAGAATCTTTGGGTTATTATAAGATTTGCCTTGAACTTCAAGTTATCAACTTTCCAACTATCGAGTAAACCTTTCTTCTATTACCAGCATCCCTATCAAGAAAAGAACAATGCAAGTTAGTATATAAAGTAGCTTCGTTATGTCTTGTTCCACACAAGAACAAATCTAATTTTCCTCGTTCTTGTTTCTTCTCTTCTCGTCTCTTTTCTTCCACTTTTGTAGTTACCTTTTTTTCAAAAGGGGTAAATGGCGGGTGAGCAAATGAAATCTGTTGCTTCTCTACTTCTGGTGCTCAACTTCTGCATGTATGTAATTGTTCTAGGGATTGGAGGATGGGCCATGAACCGAGCCATCGATCATGGATTCGAAATCGGTAAGAACACTGTAAAAATTAAGAGTAACGTTTCTCAAATTTGTTTGCTTTTGGCATATAAGTAATTTCTTTTTGTTGTTCTTTTAACTTGAAACATTTTGGGGTTCTTGTGGAAACAAATTTGAGCAGGCCCTGATCTCAAGCTGCCAGCACATTTCTCCCCAATTTACTTTCCGATGGGAAACGCAGCCACAGGATTCTTCGTGACATTCGCGTTGCTTGCGGGAGTAGTTGGTGCGGCTTCCACAATCTCTGGCCTTAGCCACATTCGGTCCTGGACAGTGGGAAGCTTGCCGGCTGCAGCCGCAGCTGCAACTATCGCATGGACCCTAACAGTCCTTGCCATGGGGTAAATATATAATATATTAACCTCTCTCGCTTCACATGTAAACACATCATGTTTTGAGGCATCGGTGACTAATCATTACTTATCAACAGCTTCGCCTGGAAAGAAATCGAGCTTCAAGGGCGAAATGCAAGACTGGTGAGAGTCTTCTCTAACTCCAAATTTTATTTTAGATTCAATTTTGGAAAACGCACAATTTTATTGGCTTCATGTTCCTCTCCTTTTCTTTGTAGAGAACCATGGAGGCGTTCTTGATCATACTCTCAGTCACACAGCTTCTTTACATTGCTGCTGTTCACGGCGTGAAGAGACCTACTTAAGAAATTATGACCTTTCGGGTTCTTTCTACTAGTCAATCGACTGAAGTGTGGGAGTGTTTGTGTGCTTTTTATTTTCATAGGAAGTTGAAGCAAAGCTTAAGTTAAATTCATGCATTCTTTGTGTACAAAATGGATCAGATCTTGTTTTGTGTGTGTCACTTTGTGTTCATGGAATAAAATCAAACGTTGAGGCTTGAAATGGATCACGTTTCTACATGTATCTAATGAGCTACACAGAGAAGATAAATGGTAATTTTGGTAATGAAAACAATAGAGCTATATTTAGTCTCATAAATCTAAAATCCATTTAATGGACAAATGAAGACTGTATTTGAAAAAAAGAAATGTAAAATGAAACTTATGTTGCTAAAAGCCGCCCACATTATTATCTATCAAAGATAATGTACAAAGAAGAGTGTACGGACCCGTAAATTCTGTTTGTTTTTTTTTTCTTTTCCGGTTGCCTTTGAGTTTTGGCTGTCATGAGCGTCCAGCTTTATAAACTCCTGCTCTCCCTTAGGACACTGCAAAGAATACATGTTTATGACACAGGTTATAGCATAATAGACAGTGTTGTTAAAGATACACACAAAGAACAAGAAAAGGATTTGATCTCTGAGGGAAAGTGGAGAGAAACTACAAGAATCTGATCCTTTACTGGTAGAAAAATGTAGGAGATGAGTTTACGCTAACTGCTATTTTTACAAGATTTGGTGACAATCCAAACAAACAACATTAAAATAGCTAATAGCTATCAAGAATTGCATTGGCATATGAACTTCAGAATCCTGCCAGACTATAATCTAGATGTAGATTTCTTGGTGTTAGCTTGACCAAGCATGAGTTGTGCGTTTTAGGTTAGCTTAGCATTTGACATTAGTTCTACACAATTTCAGTAAAAGATATAAAGTAACAAGAACAACAATGATATAGTTTAAGTGAAATATTAAGGACATCATCACAAATACTAGACCACCTAGAAGTTAGCAGATAAAATGAAGTAGTTTAAGTGAAATATTAAGGACATCATCACAAATACAGGACACATTGCAGGTCGTAGTAATTAGGAAGGTCAACCAAGTAAAGTACATGTTATCAAGAATCATAAACCAAGACTAACCTGTGTTCATCTGTCAGATCCTGTCACAGCATCAAACAAACCGCAGCAACTTAACCACGAAGTTCGGACGGCTTGTGGACCAGGCAACGAAAGACGCTGCAAACGTCACAGGAGACTCAGTCACAACTGAAAATAGAGGAATTTCACAATGGTAGAATTGAAGAAGATGCTACCTCTACCTTTTCCTCAGAGGATACTGGAGCTTCAGATTCTCTTACACTCTCCACTTTTTGGGTAACTTCATCAGCAGAAGCTGGAAGAGTAGCCACCATACCATTATCTTTTTCCAGTTTCGCAGACTTGTGCTTGACCAAATCTGAGTGTGTTGAGGTCTCGGCATGCTCACTCTTTTCAGAAACCACTACATTAGAAACAGAATCGACAACAGGAGCGATCTCCTTAACACAAGGATCGTGAGGAGCTATGTATTTAGCAATCTGAGTAGTGTTATCAGTAGAGGAAATGGGAGATTTCTCCAGAAGAGTGTTGACACTTTTGGATCCTAATCCTTGAGGTATCTCTTTAGCAGTGTCCTTCACCACCAAAACGGATAATATAGCAGCAGATGTCACACCAAATTCATCATTCCCTTGGGAACCAGGGGAGCTCAAAGTGCTATCACTTTCCCTATCATCTTGGCTTCCATGTTCGTCATTTCCTGATATATATATATATATATATATATATATATATATATATATATATATATATATTTGTTAAATTAATTCAAAGATCAAACAAAAACTACCGAGAACACAAATAATACTTTCTCTTCTATTAAACTACTGGAAAATGAGAAAGAACGATAAGGACTTGTTATGAATGCTGTTCAATTCGTGGACGATGTGTTCTTCTTCACCAGTCCAACAAATTTTGAGCTCAAGTTCATGAACTTAGCATTCTTTCGCCAATTCAGCGAAAGATCTTTAGCTCAAAAGACAGATACGGATGAACTTGCTGAGGCTATCGTAAACTAAGGCTTCAACACGATTCTAGAAAAATCTATCGACCTAACAAGGAACGAAGCCCCCGAATCTTAAAAAACAACCGAGCGGGGGAGAGGAAGAAATATACCGTTGAGATTATCGCCCTTAGTGTTCGTACTTGTTCCAATCGCTTCCTGTTGTTGCTGCTTCTTCTTCAACGCTTTTCTCTTCTTCGCACCGGGAGGCATGATCGATCCAAACTACGGAGGATTCGATTCGATTCTCTCGCCCTGACAATTTCCAATGAAAAAAGGTTTCGTTCGCCTCTCTGAGTTTGTTCTTCTTTACAGTGTGTGTGTGGACTGCGTTCTTCTTTTTGTCTCCACGTTGCGAAAAGCAGAATCTCCCGTAGAGGAAAGAGATAACGAGAAAAAGAAGTCTTCTTTTTGTTAAGAAATGAAGATGGTGGTTGGGACATATCCGGAAATGGACCAGACCACATCAGTACCATACCAGGCGGCCAAGTATCAGTCACTATCCTCCCTTGTGTTTATCCATATGTTGTAGTTATCCTAATCATTATAGGATTAGGATAATCATCCCCTTTATTGTTGTAATCCTTATCTCCTAAGGAATATGCTT
>CAKOAT010184377.1:0-57166 GCA_932364175.1 Eruca vesicaria subsp. sativa
TTACGAGGAAAATATTACCACGCCTTTACGAGGAAAGCTTTCCTCGTAAATTCGCTACAACCTTACGAGGAAAATGTCTTTACGATGAACGTGTTTCGAGGAAACGCGTTTCCTCGTAAGTTCCTAGTAAAAGGCCATTTACTAGGAACTAACGAGGAAAACCCGTCCTAGTAATGGACGAGTTTTCTTGTAGTGTAACATAGAGCGGCATGTAATAATAATCAAGAACCTAAAGAAATCAAATGGCTAGATTTGTAATCAGGCACAAGTGGTCGTTAAAGATGATTCAAAGTATGGTTAATTAGTCTTAATCAACATAAGAAACCTTAATGATCATCCAGTTCCTGAAACTCATCAAGGTTTAACTTTCCTACTGAAAAGATGAGTCTCTACTTAAGAAGAATGTTTTGTTTACTGTTTTCTACAAAAATTTCATCGAACATAGATTGAAATCAAACCGTTAGAAAGAGTTACATATGAATCTTTGCAACCACCATCTCTTGTGACTATAGTTATCAACTGTCATCGAGCCGAGTTGCATGTAACACCAGAAGCTGTATTTTCGACTGATATTTTTGGCTTAGTTGAATAAAAATACTAATTCATTGGTTGGTAGGTTCCTTGACATAAACATATTACAAAAAAACCTCAATATTTTCAGAATAGACTATCTTTTGGCGATCTTAGGGCTTCACATATTTGCAATCATCTCGAAGGTAGGATACCGACGTCGGAAGGCTCTCCGCCGGCACTAATGGATGATTCTGACTTGTCTCTGTCTCGAGGCTCTCTGTTGCAAACCTCTTAGCGACTTAGCCATTCAACAATTCTCAAGATAATAATTATTTATAAAAAAAAACTTTTTTATTTAGTAAATATTTTATAAAATATTTCATTCAGTCCAAGGCGAGCATCTAATCTATTAAAAGGGAAGTACATTTAGTACTTATCCCTGAGTTTTCCACAAAAATTACAAGGACATGCCACTGAATTAAAATACTGTTATTTAATACATTTAACAACATATAATTTCGGTGGCAAAATCTAAACTATACAATTCTCTTTGTCAGCCCATTTTTGTTTCACAGAATAACTGTCGGCCCATTTTTATTTCAAATCCATAAAGGTTTATATATAGCCTAATATATTCTGGAAATAGAAAATTTATCACTATTAAAATTCCAAAATCTCAAATCCTCAACGTTTGTTTCCAAACAAAATATCAAGCTAAAAATTATATTTTTATATATGTAGATGATTCTCAGCCAGAAACGTGGAGACTTGAATGAGTTTAACCTCGCTACATTTAATAATTTTAATATAAAATTGAAACTAATAATACTCTTTTCCCTCCAAACTCAAAACTATTAATAAACCATTCCTACTTCTAATGACAGTTAACTGCAAAATATTATAACTACATAATTCTTTTTTAAAAACAAAACAAGAATATGATTTTTCTTCCTATTTCTACGCAGTGACCATATCAATAAAAGATATCAATTAACTAACAAAATCATTATATTATGTTTTTAAAACTTGCAAAACACATATTCCTTATCTCTAAAAACAATAATATTAAAAAACCATTTAAATACAATAACTACTTCCTAATCGTGATATTCTCTTCCTTCCTCTTGCTCTACAAAATCAAAGAGTCAATAGATACATTCCTACATGTCTTTTCATAATTGTACTAAACCAATTCGATATCTCAAACTGGGCCTGCTAAATAAAATTTTCAGAAATCTAAATAATTAAAACTAGAACATAAATAGGAAATACTGCTTATTTTTCCTCAAAAATTACATATTCATGCCATTAGTCTTATCCATATATGGGTCTGGCAATTCAAATAAAACTAAAACCGAATCTATACATATTGTGATGAAAATAAATTTTGAACATTGTAATTAAGTTGTGGTTCGTTTTAATTATAAGTTCATAACCAAATAATCTAAACTATTAACTTCAATTAAATTTCTTCTCAATTTTATTATTTTCTTGAACTTGGTTTCATTATTTTTTCTGTTTTTCTAAATAATATATTTGTTTTTAAAATTCTCAAAAAAAAAATTGAACTTTATATATAAAAACTTTCACATTTTAGTGTTTACTTTGCCAAATAAGCTAAAAGAAAACCACAATCTCATAGTTTATAAGTGAAGACTAATTATATTGAACAAGACACATCATTGTCAATTCTAAATAACATATGAATCTATAATATAGAAAACATAGACAATTAAATTTATCACCTTTTCAAAAATTAAAAACAAATGATTATGAACAACATACACCCGTGCGGGCGCACGGGTCAAAAACTAGTTATTACTTAATTTAGTAATTTACAGCGGAAAGAGAATATGTAGCTGCAATGTAGAAAATTCTACTATATATTAATTTATAAGTCACTTATTGACTTATGTTTATATGTGGTTCACAGATGAAATTTTTAAATTTTTTATAATTTGATCGGTTAATGACGTTTATTAGTTATTTATTTTAGTCAGGTCTAAAAATAAAAGGAAACTTTTGAACCAATTCATATAAGTTACCAAACAACACAAATAATTTTACAAAAATAATGATTTATGGTAAATAATTTCAGAATTATATATAGAATATATAACGTGTCATCAATTTGTTTATTTATATCAATTATTTATGTATAATTATAGAAAATACTTACTAGATTTTTATATAATAAATATATTGGTTTTATATTCTTATATAAATAATTAGTTTGTATGTAATGCATTATTATAAATTATTATGTTTTTAAAGGCCACACATGATTTATTATTTATAAACATTTTTTATTCTCACGTACAAAATCATTTTATTAGAGTCTCTAAATCATTTAAAAGACTTTTATTAAAATATTTATAAAGTTTTATAAATTCATTTATAAGATTGATAAAATCATTTGTAAATGCTTCTAAATTTATTTATAATGATTTAGAAATCATATATAATTATTCCACACTTTTTAAAATAGAAGACATTTAAGTGAATTTTGGTTACGACATTTACAAGTGAAATCTTATAGATTGTTATAATTCAGATGATATTTATGTATTTTATTTATTGTTATCAGTTATAAAATAAAAAGAAATTCTAAAATCAGCAATCTTCAATTTTTATATTGGAGTACCATAATAAGATCAAAAATTCTTTTTATGATGGTTATATTATTAAGTCATGTATCGAAGAGTTGCAGGGTGAACTACAAACTTATAATTTTTTTTAAATAATATTTTGTAAAATGGTTATATATTTATAAGAAATTATAAATCATATAAGATTATATCACACTGTTATTATATATTGACAGAGAAGTTATTTAAGTGATTTATTTTGTTACATATACCCTCATAGGTGAAATCTTAAAAAAATTGTTACAATTTCAATAGTTGATGATTTTAGATTTTTATTTATTTTTATCAGTGTTGAAAGAAAAATTAATTATACAATCAATTATATGCAATTTCAGATTTAAATACCTTTTTACTATCAAAAGATAAAATATAGTTGTTTTTAAACATATCCAAAACTTTTGTTTTTGCCAAAATTTTGAAAGAAACAGTTAAAGAGCAATTATGTTTATTTTGTTAAACTGAAAATAAAGTGGATTAATCAAAAAAATCAAAGAAATATAAAAAAAAAACATAAAAACCGATGTCGGAGTTGCATAAACCTCCGATCATGGTTTTGGAGCTACACAAAAATGCTTTTACTTTTATCTTTTAGATGTAGGATATTTCTATTCTTTTCACGTGTTAGGATAAAATAAAAATAAAAGTTCTACAATCACTTAGCTTCTCGACAGAATCTGAGAGGATTTCGACGCTGAGGATTTGTTTCCCAGACTTCAAGATATCTTATGTACCTAGATCCTTAAATGTTATGTCTGATCATCTAGCTAATACTGCCAGGTCCTTTTATCGTGATCTTACGTTTGTTGGTTGTTCTATTCCGGTCTGGATTCCCAGACCACCTCAAGCTTGAGTAATAGATCAGCCTTTCGTTGTCAAAAAAAAAAAAAACCAATTGTAGTATTGCTTCTATGCCCTATTCTATCGGACGGCACGGTTGGATCTATCGCCTAGAGAAAAAATCGGAGATTAAGCGGGATTATACGAATGTAATTTTTAAATTATTTGATATGTTATAAAATATGTTAATCTTTAATTGTGTATCATTAATACGTTTTCATGTTTAGAATCTTATAAACACACACAAATAAAATATATAAACTTAATATAATATAATTTTCATCAAAATTATGATTATAAGTTACATTTATTAAATTTTAGATCAAATAAATAGATAACAATATTAATAAAAATAGATTAGGTGGCCGTCTCGATGGTTAGGCAGCCATCTAAGCGGCCTAGACGAGTTAAAATCAACAACCGATTTTGCACAATAATTTGACATAAATCGAGATGGAAGAAGGCCAATTAGCACCTAGACGACCATGCTGCCAATATTTAGAACAGGACTTTATATAACATAAAGATCAATAATGAGCTAGATTTATGTTGCTGAATGATCTTAAATTCCAAAGTTATTTTAAAATATATATTAAAAAGTTTTGATTTTCAAAATTATTTAAAATTTACAATTAAATATTTAAAAAATTTTAATTATTATTCAAAATTTTGACATTATAACTATATTATATATTTCTTCGTATAATATTACTATCCATGAAATCGTGGACAAACACGTAGTAATTAGTAGATGAAACTTTCTTTTGCAGGGTGCGATATTTATCGCTTACAAATGATGATAATTTATTTAAAGGAGAAAAGTTGCCAAACAAAACATTTATTAATCTGCAACTTGTAACTCACATTTATAAATAAAAAGCAAAATCGGTGACCCATCTTAAAAGATGCTTTTCTGACTTGTAATATATGAGGTGAATTTTTAAAACAAATTAAAAAAAACAATTCTTTTTAGTCTTACAGACTTTTAAAACAAGATACTTGCATCTAGTTAGAGCCGGCAGATTGTTTTATTCACGGTCAGGATTGTCTACCATTTTCTCATTTTGCTTTTTCCATGATTTTTTATTAACCTGAAGATCTCCAAGCCTACTAATAGGAAGAATTTAGACTAATCTTCAAAAGATGCAACCCAAGATAAATCCTTTATTCGAACATTCAAATGGACTTTAAACAATAAATTTTTTTTTTTGATAAAGGGCTTAGTAAATTCAAATTGCTTAAGAATCTGAAGTCTGTACTCTAAAGAAAATTGTTATCCAGTTAATCATTTACCATATTTTGCGCCAGAGAAATAATATCCTCCATAATCAAGTTCTTATCCCTCCGACCACGATTTTTAGGATCATTGATCGAGAGGTCCGTAATACTCTTTTAGGTAGGAGAAGCAAGAGAAACTACAACACTCTCTTGTCTTCTTCACTTAACTTTGAGTAACTTTTGAATTAGAAACCCTGTAACAACCTCTGTAATACTTCCTTTTTTCCCTTTTTTTGCCTTGGAAGTATTGTCTTTAGAATTACAACTTTGTAAACTCATTTCTTCATATTATCTGATACTAGGGTTGACCCGTCCTACGAGCGTGATATACTTTACTTGTGATTTTTTTTTTTTTTGATCATATACTTTACTTTACTTTACTTGTGATCTAAGTTATTATTTTTGTGTGATTTTGTGGTTTGTGTTTTAAGTTTGCATTTACAAGAGATATGTATGATACACTACAAAAAGGATCATATTAATATTACATAAATAGTATCAGAAAACAATGATATCAATTGAGACACTTATTATTCAATGATACAAAATATTTTTAACATCAATTTTTTATAATTGATGTTGTTATTAACTTATCTTTGTCTATAATAATCTCTGTTAAGCAAGTGAAGATCAATTAAAAGATATATTGCATTTTCATATATGGGTAAAAATATTAGTAATTTTATTTTATTTTATTTTTTCTATTGTTCTCATTAGAAATCAAAGGTTGATAAATTGAAAAAAAGCTTTTATTTTCATTAATGTAACCCATTATTTTTCATTTTTAGTGTTTGTTATATTTTTATTATTGAAGTACGTAAAATAAAAAAATACTTGTCACTACAGTGTAAATTCAATACAAATTATGAATTATTTTGCATTCTTATATATTTGTTTTTGAATGTTTGGTATTTTTTTATACTTCTTTAAGATTTAGCTTTGTATTCTTTTTGTAGAATGTGATGAGATATTATGTGATCTGATTTTCAAAATTGAGTTCGTTGTTTAAACTGGTGTGCGCCTTTAGCGATCGTATTTGGGAATATGATTAGTCAGTAGCTTTAAAATGAAATGATTGTATCTAGAAGATTTGTTTTCTTTCTTCTTTTTCTTTGATGTGTTTAGGTTCTGTCTCTTGAGATGCAGATTTAATTGTTGCGAGTTCAGGAGATGATAAGAAGATTAAAATAGTCTGAGAACAGTTCATGTTGTTGCTGGAAAGGACAGTGGTGAATGCCAAGGATAATTCTTTTTCAGATAACACTTTTTTCACTCCAGTGTTTCTCATTCCAGCTTCCTAATGATGCATACACTACAGAAAAATCGCTTATTAGTAGCATCCGAAAAACGCTACCGATATAAATCGTAGCGGTTTTAGAAGAGCTATGAACTTACACGCAAGCAAAAATTGTAGACTTTTTGTAGCGGTTTTTGAGAATGCTATGTAATCTTATTCTTTGATAGCGGTTCGTCTCTGCAGTTATTTTATTCATAATAGCGGTATTTATTTGTTACTATAAAGTTATATGCTGTAAATGTAGCGTTGTTACTTTCGCTATTGACTGATGTGCTATATGTTATGGACAACGAGAACCTGAACATTATTGGTTCAATTTAGACACGAAATAAATAACACTAAAATATCAGATTGAAAGCCAAAATATCATACATAATTCATAAAAAGATATCCAACAACAAGTTCATTCTCTAATTCAACAGATGATGAGGAATTCATTAGGCCAAGCTATTGGAACACCTAAAGCATCATCAATGAACTGAATCTCTGAATTTCCTCTTTAAACAGGTGCTTCTCCAATTTTAATGACATCGACCCATACCTTGCTTGCATTGGGACCCAAGGGGACAAAATGAACTTTAGCTTCTGGATCGGTTGGAAAAACTCTACCTTTAGCCACCTTATTGCCTGACCCTTTGCAGTCTAAGAGGACGCACTTTCTTTTACCACTTTTGCTGCTATCAGAGCTGTGACTTACACTCTAACAGTGACAATTAGAGACAGTTCATCAAATGGCAATAAACACAAAAATTAATTACTTAAGCTTTAAAACTGAGAGGCTTTAGAATATTACCTTGGGAGAGATAATTCTTTGATATCGTCTCCTTCATGGGTTGCTGACTAATCTGTTGAATCTTATTCAGAGGCCATGGGATTTTCATCTTAAATGCATGACTCATCAGAAAGATTTCATCAGAAACCGGTCTCCATTGATATGCATCTTCAACAACTGCCATATCAACCTTCACAATAGCACCACCTGGACCCAGTGGGATGTCGTTTACCAGATCATTTGGGTCCGTGGAACACAAACGACCCTCAACAACAATTACACCAGTTGAATTCCAATCATATATGTTTATCTTATCATCACTTTTCACCTTAGTAGAAAAAAAGAAGTAATAAATTCAACTTTCAGTTTCACATACATATTAACAAAAGAGACCGAGAAATACATACCGCAGAACCAGAAGTCTTATGAGTTGGAGAGTCCATTTCACTGTCCAATATGAACCTATCTACTGGCCATGCGATAACTTGTCCAACAGTTTGCCTCAGTGTTCTGACAGTTACTGAAGGCCTCCATAGTGGCTCTGCTTCTTGCTCCTCATACTTGAAAATAATAGCAGCCGTGTTAGGACCTATTGGAATGCGTCCAATCTTGTACGCTGCGTCAGCTGAAACAAACTCTCCTTCCCCAATAACAACCTCTTCCTCTACACACCAATCCAAAATCTGACATCCACAACCCCTTTTGAACATCAGTATTCACTTCAGAGGTAGACCCAACTTCAACTCTCCTTGATTCAGTCAAGTTATGAAGTTGTTCCTGCAAGCCACGAACTACATCCACTAGTTCTGCTTGTTTGGCCTCAAGCTTCATGACGTGTGTGTCTCTAGATGCCAATATAGCTAGCTTTGATGCAGTAATCCCTCGGCCTAGACCTCTAACTCTTCCTGGTTTGTCTTGTCCTAAGACTTTACTCACAGCATCTTCTTTAATTTTCGTGCTAGCAGTGGAGTCCAGCTCACTATCAATTGTTTTGATTTTTTCATGTTTCAAATATGTGATATGATTTAGAGAATATAAATATAGTAAGACATCACATCAGAAGTTGATTGCTCACAATGGTTTCTTGAAATTATGGTCTTGCGGGTCTCCCATATTTATGTGTGTGTGCTTCAATCCAAACCTTACTTCTAGTAACCTTTTCAGGCTCCTTGCTCTGCTTCTTCGACAATTACGAGAATCAGTAAATACCAAATTAGGCTATTTAATTCACTACAAATATTGTACACTTTATATGACAGACACATACCATTTTATGAGTTAGACGAACCATTCCTCTGTGGCCTGTAGTGTGCGGGATCTGACTCCTACGCAATTCCTTGAAGTGGGCACTTGTTTTCTTCAAAAGAAAACCAAGCATTAGGCTTCGTGGTCTCTATACACACACATAATATTAGAGAAAATATATCAATCAAGCGTAAAAGATTAAATAAACTTCAATTTCAGAAACTAATTTGCTTTGCGTAAAATATTTGAACATACCTTGGAAGCCAAACCCAGGACGTGTCCATAACACAGCTCCAATTTCACAGTGTCAATGCAAAAAATCAAGATGGTTTTCGAGAATCAGAATCTAATAGAACAAAAATCGAGAAACAGAAAAAGAACCCTAATTTTTTTAAGAAAGAAACATGAAATTAACTTGATGAATCTAAACCCTCTAACCCTAAATGACGAGAACGAACAATCGCTAAGATTGACGAACCTTAATTAGAGCTTATTCTTCGGCTAGGGAAAGACTGGTTCGTGAAGCTTCGATGGAGGGAGTCTGAAAATGGCTTCTAATTTTTGATAAGTCTTAGGCGCTCAAACTAATTAGCTTTCTGTGCTTCACATAGGTAGTGTTTGTTTCAAAAAAGTGCTATTGATAACTAAACGCGACAAACCAGTTTTTCTGAAAACTTATCGGTAGCGTTTAGAAAAAAAGAAACGCTACTAAATGATAAACTATAGCAAAACACACTTAAACGCTACTATATTATGCTATCAATACCCCAATTTCCTGTAGTGATATCTATTTATTATAGTTTTTTTCCTCATAGCAGTCCATGTATATTTCATAAATGGGAGTGAAAGAAGATCTTTTGTGGTGAGGGTATGAAGGGAATCTGTTCTGTGGAAGAACATGTCCCCACAAAAGGGTGTATTACCCTGCTGAAGATAAGGTATGGAGTTGATAAGCAGAAGAGTTCATCCCTTAGGAAGGTAGTTTAGTAACTATGTTCTTATGATTTAATGTTTTTTCTTACACAATTAGCTAATTAAATAAGCATATTGGCTTTTAGATTGGGTTTGATTTTAAATCAAACCAAACCGAACTCTTCAGATTGTTAATAACCTCAACCAAATGGTGAGGTATATACTTTGACTATGGTTTTGTCTTAGTTTGCCCACATAAAGAGATTTTGAAAATATAATAATCAAATAGCAACCAAAGCTTGAGCATTTGTTTTGTGACATATAAAACTGTCAAGGACATGACAAAACAAAATTGATCATAAGGATCATACATATAGAGAGATTCAACAACATTACAAAAGCATACTCGAGTTCTTAAACCACTCTTTCAAGCAAACTTTCTCCAGCTAAGAAACCTAGCCTAGTTGGGTTTCAATCACCAGACCTGAGATTCTGAGAATCAGCTGTTTTAATCTCTTCACTCTATCCTGAAAAACAAAAGCAAACGCAAGAACTTGAGACTGTTTAGTTATGAGACTATATATATATATATATATATATATATATATATATATAAGGTCTGGTGACATCATAATAATAGTTTCCAAGATTAATTGTTATGCCCGTATAAGTCCTTTTACTCAAGTTCTTGAACTGGCGAGATATGTTTCATATTCCATCAAAGACTTGTTTGCTCTAGCTTTGAGCCATAAACTTTCATAGAAGAGCACATGTGAGTTAATTTTCTCTCCTGTTTGATGATTCCTGCACCCCTGCAAACATTTCAAACCATAGTCCATCGAAGCCACAATTTAATGCTTCAAAAGTATATAATTACAGAGCATACCTTGCCAAAGCCATTCTCTTTGGTCACACCATATTCAACTTGAGGCTCTGCTCCTGTTTCCCCTAAGACCATGGGGTACTTCTCTTTCCTTTTAAAATCAATGCTGTCACTCAGATTTTTCACCTTCCTTTTAGAGGAATATGGTAAAAGCAAACATCGTTAAAATAAAACCATTAGTTATATTAGCAGCATAAAGATCTCACATGTGCTTTAAGATGCTGAAATTATTCAATGAATTCACACGCACCTATGTAGCAAATAAATCAGATTCAGATTGTTTTGTTTAAAAATGAAAATTCAGATTCACACATCTACGAACCCCTATACAGTCCAAAATGATTTGGTTCCTTTTTTTTAAAAAAAGATTCATATATCTTTTGTTACCATTAAACTATATAAAAAACACATAATAGAGACATTAACATCATACAAAGAATCAAGATCATAGCCAAAAGCTAAATCAAATATTGATTTTTCATCAATAAACCCACAGAATCCTACACGATGTAAAGCTATGATTATTGATAATGCAGCTAATAGAGGATCGAAGACACTAACCGAGAGGATTAGAAAGCTTGAAGGAGCTCTTAGCCATGGCGTCTCGATCCAACTCTGTAAATTTCAAGCACGTGAAGATCATGATTTCGAAATTACAAAGACGATCAGTGATTGAATTAGACTCAGAACAACCCTAGATACTTGAATTGAGAAGAGACTTACTCGAGGAAAAACTGTACCAAATTCCTTCTGGACTCATTCAGCCTCTTCTGGGACTCTGTCCTTACTGTCACCTAATTAAAGGTTCTGATCCATACTTATTGCTCTTTTAAAACGAACAAAGCCAAGGTTTTAATTTTACATCAAAGTGGACCAAGATTATCTTGTAAGAACTAATAGACAATGAGATATGGATCAGGCTACACTTTTGTTTAAAAATATATATTCAAATTTACATACATAAGAACCCTAGTTTGTGAGAAATAACTATCAGTTCCTAATCATACTTTTTAGACAAACAAAATCAATACATAAAAAGCAAAAAATGAAACAAATAAACGTAAACCAAGATATGAATCTTAGATTCCCATCGATGAGTAGCAAATCATACTTCATTTCGAGCCCACGCCTGATACTTTGGGCCTCCCAGAACCGGAGGACTCGTGCCTGGACAACGGAGGAGCATCTGCCGATCTTTAAGTCGGAGGAAAAAACCCTTGAAAAGTCATTCTGAAAGTAAAGGATTGAAGAAAAAAAAGCTGAAGGAGAGACCTACATATATTTATCAGAGAGAGAACATTGATGTCAACATAGTGGGAACGAACCATTCAGGCCGGCCGTTTGAGTTTTGAGATGAAACAGACAAACCAAGCGTCGCCGACGAAGAAACATCATTTTAGGTCAACAACAAAAATATAAACGGGCCAAAATAATATAAACCAAAAATAAGATAGAAATCCAAACATTACTGGCTCAAATCAAAAGTTGTCCTATGTGGACTTGTCTAGTTAACGGGTGAGGTGGCATGTTTGAGAGGGAGAAAACACACAGAATTATATAATAGATTAACGTTTTTGCAAAAAAAGAAAAAAAAACCTGAAGTCTGCCTACAGTCATGTTGTCTTAGCTGTTCATGAACTTGGGTTCATGAGTCATGATATCTGATGATTCGTTCACGTTTACGGTCATGTTGACCCTTCTTGTTCTCGGTGACTGCCCCATGCACAGCCATACAGATTTCATATTATGGGGTGGATTCAAAGCCAGATTGTTAACCTTTCCAATGTCCGCTTACTAGATGACTCCTTGTGGTTACAAAACTGTTCATACATGTTCAGTATTCTTAGAATCTGAACTTATTCATTGTGTGTCGTTAAATTTATATTAAGTTCTTGACAAAAAAATTATATCTCTATAATATTATTTAAGAAATTAGTCTTCTAAGTGTCACTCTCATGTTAACTCTCATAATGGTTGATTACACTGATATTCTTAATGAATTAAATTAATTATTATAATTGTCATTAATATCTTGTAACCACATTATCATAAAAATGATTTTTGTTACCAAATTGTAGTAAAAGATACATGCAATTTCCTTAGTTTTTAATTATTTTTCCTCTTTCCTTATTTACAATTTTTTATATTATTCAATCTTACGTTAGAAAGGAAAAATCCGATAGGAATGTTATACAAAATTAACTTTAATGAATTATAAATTATACGTAATTTATTAATAAAATTATTTTTTATTTCTTTATTTAATAAATTACTAATTGGGTTTTTGATTATTTATATTTCCTTTTTCTTTTTATTTATTACAAAACCTACATAAATAATAAAAACGAAATATCTATAAATATACAGATTTTATATATATTAAGAATTTATCTTTCTTTTCTTCATATTTTTATACAACATAAATAAAAAAAGAAAATAACTCTTTTTGTTAACAAAAAGGAAATATTTAAATTTTAAATTTGATGAATTTTTATACGTAAAACATAGTTTCACAAAAAGGTTTTTGTCTTTAAGAAGAAAATAATTCAAATCAAATAAAATCAAAATAAATGAAATAAAAAATTTATCAGGTTTTAACTTAATTAAATATTGGTGTGGTTCATTTTAGATGAATAAATTCAACTTAATATACGCAAATGATGAGTACGTAAAGTAATCATAATTCCTATACTCAAAATTAGAAGTCTAATCAAGTCAACCCCATATTATTACTTAGAATAATCGTTTATTTACTTTTTATGCATGTAAATTATAAACTACTCAAAATCAATGAATAGGTGAAACAATACATTAAACAAATTATTACGATTTAGTGTACATGAAAATTTCTATACATACATAAACTTCTACAAGAATTTTCGTTATGTTCTCCTAATACCGTACCGAAAAAATATTTAAAACAATATAAAACTTATAAATATCTTCTTTTTCAAAAAAAAAAACTTATAAAAATCTTAAGTAATTATTTTAAATTATACATTTGAAAAATATTTGTTACCATGCGCATCACCTAGTTAAGTTATACATCCGCAGAAAGAATCACTTTTCTAGTGTATCAAATCATACGTTTTTCCAAGTACTTGAAATTCGAGGAATGCGTATATTGATACTGATACGGAGTAGAACATGTTGCTGTGACGTCAGTATCCAATAAGGTGCTTGCGTAAATGCATTTCCCAAACTTGTACATGAAAAAAGTGGAACAGATATAGTGATATATGAAAACCAATTAAAAAAAAAAGATATAGTGATATATAAGAAAATTTAAGAAAATGTCTTTTCATAAGCATTTGTCACGTAACTCGCATGTAACAAAATTTAATCCATAGAGACAATAAGGAAATATTTATATAACTGAAAAAAACCACTTGCAGCAATCCATAATAATATTATAACAAACTAATAAACGCTGATGTAATTATTTGGTCATTTTGATTAAATTTATTATATCTTATCATAAAGTCCACTTGAAATTTTAACATTAATACCGAAACAAGTCCACTTGAAATTTAGTTGTTCATAATGAAAAATACTTTCGCGTAACAAATCTTAGTTAAATGGGAAAAACGAAGAACTGATGATGCTTTCCAATTCTCACATTCTCTTAATTTTCAATATAATGCACAAATATATATGATAAATGGCATCCAATGAGATAATGTAAAATTGAGAATTTTCAAGTGGTCGTTCTTTAATTTTTTTTTATTGAAATTGTTGGACTCGTTCATGCCCATCTTATAATTTATTAATATGATCCAACAAAATGCAGATATGCCCATCAACAAATTTTGTTGCGTCTTTTTTGGCGAAATTTTTTTGTTTAGCCATGAGTGTTATAGATCACAAACCATGTGCAAAGAGTTGCTTTCAAGTTGCCATGTGGTGGAAAAAGAGCTGCATATACCTAGATTATTTGATCCAAAACAAAATACCTAGATTATATGTATATAAAATTAATAAATTTATATTGCAATAATAGTATTTATAGTTATGGAAGATCTTAATCCAGTGGTTAAACTAAACGGTTATTAATATTTTATATTAAGAAATTGAGTTACAAGTCTCAGCAAAGAAGAATTATGCGCTTAATGAAAAAAAAATATTAGAAATCTAGCATAGAACAACAAATATTGTCAAACGTGGATCTCATAAGACATTTTATAATGATGCAGTCATACGTCATTCCACATAAGATAGGTCAATTTGACGGTTATATAATCGTCTGTACTATTTATGTTAGTTTGTAACATCATAGTTCTCTAGTGTTAAAAAAAATAATATTCATAGTTTTCAACAACAAACGTTTATTCTATTAATCAAACTTGAAATGGTATAGATAACAAAACCAGAAGATAATAAAGTAGAGCTCTCTATGAAAAGACCTTATAGTCCTAACTAAAGAATCATAAATTACATTTTGTACTCTTGGGATGTGAGAGATCTTAAAGTCTAGAAAACATATCTGAAGCGTATTTATTGTTGAAATGAATAAGGGAATGACTAGAAATAGAAGCTGGTCAATGATCCTAAGGCAATTTCATCAAAAGAAGCCAATTTGGTGTTGTCCGTGTAGTCTTGCCTCACAAGCATTATGAGTTGACCTAAGTGTCTTAGAAGGCAAGGCGAAGAGGGGAACACATTAATCTTGGAAGCCAGAAGTCAATATGGATATTGGAAGCAAGAGAAAGATATTAGGCAAGTTCGAATTCAAATAAGAAGAACAAGTGGGTAACTTTTATTAAGAAGTGGGTAACTTTTATTAAGAAGTTATGTGTGTTTGGAGAAACTAAAAATGAACCTTGTTGGATTTAAGAATGATCTCTGACTTTTTCAGATTTGTTTCGTGAAGAAGATTTTCCTAGAAATATTTTGTTAATACATAGGTTAGTTTTGCAATTGACGTTCTGTATATTTTTTAGAAAAGTCTTCTCTAGAAGTCTTCCAACTTTTCTTTGTTAACAAGAAAAAATGAGTAAACTTCCCAAAAAGTCTTTTTAGATAAACAGTTTAGTTTTGCAAATGACCGGATTGTATCAGAAATTTAGCTTTCTATAGTGAAAACTTCCTATAGTCTTCCTTTGAAGTCTTCTAATTAAAATTAAATGTTTTATTTCTAAATATCAATTGCAAAAGTAATCTATACAGACTTCCACCAACCGTTATAATGGTAAACATCAATACTGATTTTTTTGTTAGTCATAAGGGACTGATTGTAATTTCACTAGTCTTTTAGATTACTTTTGCATTTGGTTGATGTCTGAGTACATAGTTGCATTTAAAATCAAGTTTAGATCATATTTGGCAAATCCCATAGTTTTAATAAGACAAATAATTTTTTATTCTTTTTGAGGAAATATAAAATTAGATTTAATTATTGTATTTTTATAATTCAAATATACATGTGTGAAAAATTTTAATCATCAAATTATTTAGCATATATTTCAAAAATAACTTTCTATGTTTCAATAAAAAATTATAGTTTATATTTATATATGAAATTGAATAGTAATATATATGCATATTTAATATTTAAAGTTTGTATGTGACTTTTTAAATAAATCTTTTTAATTTTATTGTAAACCTTTTTAAATATTTCTACTCTCCACTTCCATTCTGGCTAACTTCGATTTTGTCTTCCTACTTTAGATTCGACAATCTGTTTCTTTGCCGTTTGCTCAAGAGGTAGTCCATTCATCCTTCATTATAGGATTATTAGGTTTTTAATCTCTCTTGTCTGTTCAATTGTCATTAATATCGATACCAAGAACTTCTCGCAGATAAACATGTTAATTAGTTGACACCCTTTTAGATTTTCAGAACTGTTAAAAGGTGTCTTACTTGGCTCAAAGGCAACAATCGCAAAAAGAGCCATCTCGGTTTGATCCAAGAAGGCAAAGACTTGATTAGCTACGCCCTCATTAACTACGTAGCCATTAGAAAAATCCTCAAGATATACGACAAGGTTCATGAGTCTAGCCAAGAACAAGCGTTTAAGACACAGGTCCAGAAAATGCATATCGAAATCCTTCAATCACCGTGGCTCTGCGAGCTTATGGCGTTTCACATCAACCTGAAAGAATCTCAGAAGGACTACTCTGGAGCTGTTTTGGCTTCTTCTCATGCACTGTTTTATGGTTGCTCTTTGGTGTTTGATGATGGGAAAGCCTTTACTTTCCTGCGAGTTCTCTGGTTCTGTAAAAGTTAACATCGACTTGACTTGTTCAATATGCTTGGTAAGCAAAACTTTAAGATGAGATCACAGAATCTCAGTGTCAATAAACTATTAGTTGACTTGGTAGTAATCTGCAATATTTAACAAAGTATCAGCCTATAGTGATAAAGTCTTAGCTCTGTTGTGTCAAAGTGCTATTCCACTCTTCTCTTGCAGATTCCATTTCAGATACTAAGTCCCTTTTTTAAGTATCTTACTGAAAGAATATTTTATACGGAATGTATAACAGGACACGGTGTTTGATCCGATATCTCTGACATGTGGTCACATATTCCTACATGTGTGCTTGTTCTACTGCATCAGTAAACGTAGTAGATGGCTTGAAAATGGCAGACCCGTTGAAAAATGCCCGCTTTGCCGTGAGGTTAGTTAGACCCATTATCTTCACAAACTTATTGATCTACTCTAATCTTTGCATCTTAAATTTACCCATTCGATGACAGGTTTGTGTTTACAAAGGTGCTGTTCACTAGGACGAGCTCAGTATCTTGCTTAAGTGCAGGTAAGCTGTCTTATAATGTAGTCTCATTGTTACCTGTATTTTTTTTTTTTAAGAAAGAGGACTAAAATATAAAAACGACATGTTTACTCTCCTGCAAGAGCTTCTGCAAGTCATCTTTACTTTCCCTTTACCCGTCACGTTTGATACCTCTTATGAGTTTTTGATAATCAATAAAATTAACAAGCTATTTCGTTCTAAATATGTAGTAAAACCTATCATCTTACTTCGTTGATTATTCACATAATTCTACTTTTCGTTTTGGTTTTGACTCTAATGATTGTTGCTGTTGATTTAACGTGATTTTAGTTGTTCTTTCAAGGTTCTGATTGCATGGCTTCCAAGGAAAAAAAAAACTCAGGTTTGCTAATAAACGAACATGTTTCTTTGTTAATATTGTGGTACCCTATCTCTTTCATCACATGATTTTAGATGGTTCTTTCTCTACAGTCAGCTGATTGCTTCATAAATTTCCTACATTGGCTTACTGAAACTCATATTCAGGAGCTAGAGGAGGAACTGAAACTTCTCAAGAATCATTCTCAACCAAATATAGTTGTAAACAATAAAAGCTTTCTTGATTTCTTACAATGTCCAATACACCTACTACTTTCTTTTATAACTCTTTTCATTCAAAACACTGAGAATTTTGTTTCTTTATAACATGGAAACAAGAACTTTTGATTGATTTATTCGTAGAAATCTGGAGCATTGACCATGGCTGAGGGAACCAAGAGCTTGAACTCAAGTTTCATCTAAACTGATGCTCTTCAGGAATTTTTAAAGGTAAAGATGCCATCTTCTTTGCTCTTGAGTTAGAGATTTTATTTCTATCTTTGATTGTTTATTTTTAAAAAATTTACGACTTTGCTTAAGTGTTTATCTATTTGGTCTTCTCATTAGCATTATTCCTGTGAAAAATCTTCAAAGGTCGATTTGTTTGTATCAGATTCATCTTTGCAGAGTGATTTTTTTTTTAATAAAAATAAATACATCTGTTGCAGCGTAGTCGGTTGTGGTTGTGGGTGTTAAAGACAAAAGTGATGGTAAGAAAGCTAGAAGGCCAAGGAAGAAAATGAAGATCAGTGAAAAGCGGGTGGTTGGATAAAGGAGGAATCTAAAAAGGTTGTGATTGGACACTTGAGGTCTCATAAGGGAAGTAACTATAAAATGATTTTCACCTCCTGGATTATTTGTCGAGGCTAGAGCGGTTGTGATTTCGGAACCGAACTTTGTTTTTGTTTTCTTTGGTGGTGGAGAAAAGCAAAACATTAAGAGAGTTTGTTTGATACACTAAGCGTTCAGATTCTAGAATCTCCTTATATAGAGTAAAATTTAGGATCAGAGTTCTTAATCTAAAAAAACGAAGATACTGACTTTTTTTACTGCTCAGATTTTTTTACTTTTGTGGCAGAGATTGAACAGTAAGCGGGGGCATGTCTACAAGTTTCTCAAACTACAAGGCTTTGTCCTTACGACACTGCTCCTCGGTACAGAGATTCAGAAGCTTACAAGGTCACTGTTTTTCTTTATTATAATAAAACTTTGGGTATGCTGTAATTATTTTTTTGTCATTTTGGCTTCACAGTGGGTATGCCACAGGAATCATTGGGGTAACATGCGCTGTTGATTTCATATGGCTTCTAAATCCAAATACGTATAGAAAGTTTCTACAAAGAAGTTGGAGTAAGACATGTTTGGCATGTTTAGGGCAGATGTTCTTCAAGTTTCTCTTATGTAGAAGAATGTCTCTTGCATCAGAATTCTGTGTAAAGTTTTTATGGGACAGTTTTATTTTCTATATTAATTAACATGTGACCATTTGAATTTGCAGTATCTATTGAGAAGAGTCCACATGGTATAATACATTCACTGGTTCAAGGGATGAAGTGGATGGTATTGATATTGAAAAGGTTCGATGGAACAAACCCCCTATTGGGTCCCTAAAATGTAATGTGGGATCTTCATGGATAAATTCGAATCAGTCGAGTGGTGCAGCGTGGATACTCCGGGATGAAAAAGGACGTACAATCATGCATAGCCGCCGGGCCTATTCCTATATGCGCTCAAAGTCGGAGGCTGACTTGTGAGCTCTCTTCTGCGCAGTGGAATGCTTGCACAACTTACATTTCTCAAATCTTATTCTGGATACTTCCTCGGAGGGCTTACATGACGCGTTAACGAATCCCAGTGATCACTTCAGCCTCAGTCACATCCGTCACAGCATCCTTTGGCTTCTAACAAAAATAGACTCATGGAGCTTGGATCATGTTCTCCCAGAAAGAAATGAAGCTGCAGCGGCCATTGCTCTCAGTGTCACGCGGGATAGGCGCCACCAGTCGTATATTGTCCGGAATGCTCCATTTTGGCTATATCACCTTCTCGATTTGGAGTCTCATTAAGAAAGGGATTGGGTAACCCCGTTTCTTTCTCATGTGATGGTGTCTACTGACATCTCATTTTCTCTTTATTATTTTACTCACTTTTGTTTATTTTATCGAACTATGTACCTCTATTAGAGTTATAAAAAAAAAATATTTCTTCATTGGGAAGTTGGCTAAGTTTAGCCATGAAATCTACTAGTATAAGTAGAGAAAGACGCGCCTTGGAATAGGCCGTAGGCGTACCACCTCAAGAGAATGCCATAACCATAAGGGCTTTGGTGTTGAATGAGAGTAGACACAAAGCATAAAGGCTAGGGGACATAAGGTGGTCTGAGAGGTTCTTGGGTTGAGTAGATTTAGGAACGTGTTAGGCTAGTGTCTCTGAGTGTGACATGTTAGTCAATTCTGAAGGGAGCTAGTAAAGCACTTTATCTATGTATAAACCTCTGATATTATCCTTTTGCAGTACTTTATGAAATAAATAAAGCATTGTACTTGTATATATTACTCTCTATATTAGACCATCATGCACTTTCAGTAATGATACAATATGCAGAAATTTATGTTACACAATGCAGAAATTATGTAGAAAGATTTATTTTATTTATGCTTCATTTTGTAAATTATCCAAGTCTCAAAAACAATACTGGACGATAATCAAACTGAAACTTATCTCCGCTCATTAGATATGCAGTTTAATACGCCATAAAATATATAGTTGATCAATTTTCCAAAAATTGTTGATTAACAAGTTATAGGTAGCATGAGTCGAGCTTTCCATAAGACCATAGTTACCAGACAATATTCGAACATTAGTTGAAAGAAAGCATAACGCAAAAATTGAACCATATATATTTGGTTAAGAATGCAGGTGGTAGATACTCTCGCGTCATTATTCGTCAGCAACTAAATTTCACCTTTTCACTTTTCTATGGTAATATATTTGTTGGTCTTTGATGACTTCACACCGTGTTGGGTTAACTATAAAAGAAATACAAAAGTCAAAATTTAACAGCTCCCACTCAAGAAAGATGTTGTTTATTCAAGTCTCCTATTGCCCAATAGCATTCTACGTTCTACAACGTCATGCTAACTATTTTGCAGTTCTTACTTTTTTTTTTTCTTGGTAACATCTTACTTTTTTCTCAATAAAAAATGCTTTTTCAACCTCTATATGAAAGTCGTGGAGAAGAGGTCAACATCTTTTGTAGAGAAGCAGTGGTTATTTGGAAAAACTCATTTGAGATTCACTTCTAATATGAATACACGTTGTTTTGTCTACCTTATATAATAGTAAAAAAGTTGACCTAAACAATTCAATTAAATATATTAAAAACCCTGTCAACAAAATTAGATAGTCCAACATTCTTGGTCAAGAATTAATGCTATTTGCTTACACACGCACATACACAAACGCTTATATATAAAAGCAAAAATCACCAAGCATTTGTTCTTTAGTTTCAACAGAGAGAGAACAAGAGTATAGAGAGAAGAAGAAGGTAGAGAAAGAAGTGAAAGCAAACAAAAGTTATAAAATGGAGAAGAAGATCAGTGTCTTTGTTATGTGTATGATATTTTTATTGGTGCGCTCGTCTTTGATGTTTGGGGTAGTTGATTGCAGAGCCATACAATCAAAGCCGTTGAGAGATATCAACGGCCAAGATCAATTGGGGGTGGCCATGAAGGTGAAGAACAACTCCAGCAGTCAACGTCCTTTGATGAGGAGCTATGGTTTCCGGTTAGCGTCTGGACCGAGCAGAAGAGGACGAGGTCACTGATCAAAAATTACCATTTACTCTTTTTTAATGTTAATTACTATATTTCTATTTCTTTTGGTTAGATCGTTTTAAAAGTGTAAATCGTAAGTTTTGTTCAAAGAGATGTTACTAGCTTTATCACTCGATTGCATGTAAATGTATTAAAAAAAAAAATTTAATGGAAGATAACAGTAAAGTAAATTATTACTGGATTAAAAAAGCAAATGCAACTCCCTAATTGTGGATAGAAAAGCAATAATTTCAGTAATATAGAGTAAAGTTCTAAAATATAATTTGAATAAAAGGTGGACAACCTATGAGTCAAAGATCATAGGAAATAGTAGCCAGTATATCATATTCAAGTGGCCGCGTGATCAAACATATGTTCAAATATTGCATTAAGCCATGCATTACTGATTTGCTAAACAACTCCGCGTTATGAGTTCATGTGTGTTATAAAAGAAGAATACAGATGGTATACGTTTTCTTCAAGAACGATTATAAGAACCCGCCTTATTCCTTAATATTTTGGGGTGGTTGAGTGTTGTTTAAAAAGCAAACTATAAATTCAAAGGCCACTCAGTTAGTCGTATTTAGTAATGTAAAATTGTCAACCATGGGTTTGTTCATTTGACTTCTCTTATTTTATGTGATTGTTGGTTTATGCTTTTGTAGTTTGGTGGGACTTTTTCCTCTATAATTCGTAAATAGAAGTTAAATAAAAATTTTCAAACTTTAATTCACTTACTTTATCTTTACAATATACTCCCTTCATTTCACAAATTAAGATACATATTGTAGGAAAAGAATTTGTTCCAAAAAGATACCTCTTTATATTTTCAATACACTTTTTTATCAACTAATAATGATTAATTGTAAACTTTAAGAAAATTAATTACATTTTTAACACAAAGAAATTATGATGACAAAAGAAAATTAAATACATTTACTAAATTTTTATTGGTTTAGAATTCTCGGAAATAGATAAGCACAAAAATTATGCATTTAGTACTTAAATTTAATATGTTTTATTAATTTATGTGAAAAAGCCAAAATATACAACAATTTGAGATAGAGCGAGTATATAAAATGAAAAACACTCTAGAATAGTCTTTAAAATTTTTTTATTAAAAATTAGCTTCCAAAAGTTAAAATGGCCAAAATAGAACTCATTAAAGAGTAAGAATATAGTTATAACACTAGAGTTAATTAATTTAAATGTAGAGTTTAGATTTCTTTTTTTTGGGGGGGGGGGGGTGTTAGGTTTGGAGATTAGGGTTTCAGGCATAATATTTAAATAATATATTTTTGGGAAATTCTAATTTTACCATAAACTTGATACCATTTCTTTAGTTTACCTTAAAAGGATGATTATTTCCATAAATATCCCAATTTTGTGATGAAAAAGACTAAAATTGCCATCTTAAAGCATTTTAAAATGTTTAATAATTATTTATGAAAATTAAGAAACCACACCCCTTAAATACTAAACCAGAAAGAATAACACTAAATTATTGATCCAAATGTTAGTGTAGTTTGATTGAATATATTTTTGAAAATGGTATCAAATATTAAATATAAACTCAAACACTATATCTTTTTCAATAATTAATCTTAAATCATAATACCCTAAACCTTTAACCCTCAAACCCTATACTCAAACCTTATTCTAAACTCATAACTTTAAATCTAAAATCTAAATTGAATATAAAATCAAACTTAAATTTAATTCTTCAAATAAATTCAAATTTATTTTTAAATTTTAACTTAAAATCATAACCATGAACTCTAAACCTTATATACTCAAATCTTATCTATCATAATAAAACTCAAACCTTCAATTTACACATTTAATTATTAAACCGAATCATAATTACAAATCTAATATTCTCATAGTTAAACACCAAACTTTGAGCATACATTTTTAAAAATTTAATATGTTCAAATTTTAAACCTTTAAACTAATTTTATTTACTATACTCTTATATTTTAAACTAATTTCATTTTACATTTAAAATAAATCTTAACTTATAAATAATTTTAAAATTTCCAATCTATTATTTGAAACATTGACACCAAACTATAGTTACATTATTATTTTTTTGGTTCGAAATTATATATAAATAAATAACTTAATCATTATATTAAATGAAAACAATTTTCTAATGGATTATTTTGGCCTTTGATTGATTTCAATCCAAAGGCCACAAATTAATGTTTGGTTTATCTTTTATCTTTTTTCTTATTGGTTAGTATCTCAAACACAAGGATAGCAATCTTAACCATCCAATATATTTGATCCTATGGATAGAAATCACTCATACTCAGATCTCTATCTCTTCCTCCCTTCCTTCTCTCACGTTATCTCTCTCTCTCTCTCTCTCTCTCTCTCTCTCTTTTTTGTTACAGATCTCTCTGGTTATCCCTCCCTTCTTCCTCAGTCACCACCACCACCACAAGACCTCCATTCGTTCGCCCGCCGTCCCAGCTCATAACAACCACCACACATCCTCCGTTCGTTTGCCGTCCCAGCATCACAACCACCACACAACCACGGTTAGAACTCTCTCTCTCTCTCTCTCCATCTCTCTCTCTCTCTCTGTTTTGAACTGGTATTATTGATTTTAGGGAAGCAAGGCAAGGCAGGCATGGCGGCTGGAGGAGGAAGATGACGGCTTCAGATTCAGGAGGAGGAAGCTGACGTCGAGTTGGTGGGGAGGCGACGAGATTATGTCTAGATGGATGTGACGACGGCGGTGGTGATGAAGGTCATGGCTGGATGAAGCCCAAGATGAAGAAGAAGAATCATGGCTGGATACTGATGAAGGTCATGGCAAAAACAAAGACGGCGGTGTTTAGTTAGTAATTAGGTTAAAGCGGTTTAGTTTTTGGTTTATTTAGTTGGTTGGTTTATTATTTAATTAGATTTTTTTTTGTATTTTTGTAAACCAATTTAACTATAGATAAATTTAAATAATAAAGTAAATTTGATTCCATGTATAATTTTAATTTTTAATTACGTTTTTAGTTTTAAATAATTAACTAAAAATTAATTCTAAAATAAATAAAATTTAATGTAAATAATAACAAAAAAAAATCATGCTATTAAAGACTCTTTAATTGCATACAAAAAAACGCTATAATATATGACAATAAAATAGCAGTGCAAAAAACCGCTATCTAAAGTGCTTGACCTATTATGACGGGCGATGATACATCGCTTCATAAACCGCTATCGTATTGATAGATAGCGTTTTTCGTCCGCAAATAAAAGCCATTTTTCTTGTAGTGAATACATGCAATTCGGTGTATAAGACTGCTTTAAGACATTTGATCACTTTTATCTTACTACCTCAGATTTGATCAAAGATCCATTGGTATGTTTTGTATAATATTCATGCACAAACCTAAGAAGTTAGATATGATGGCGTAAGAGACAATATGAGGAGTAAGTAAAAAATCTAAACGTTCTTACATATTTATGCAAAACCCTCAAAATCTAATTGTCCTCTTAAACTGTGGCGGCTATCGCCTTCTTACTCTTTGTCATCTTCAGATTTGTTTTCTGATTCTCTAGTCTCTCATCTCTGCCCAAGGGTCCCTATCACTACTGTTGAAGCAACCGAGACAGGGACTCACTCAGAGGCGGACCTATTTGATGTAAAAATGGGTCAAGTGACACACCATAAATTTGATTATCTCTTTATAATTTATAGGTGTTTTGGATTGTGAACCAGGTAAAAATTTTCTCTAGATCCGCCAATGAACTGACTCAAGGTACATAGGAAGAGCCGCTCCAGTTCGAAACAACGCCATAGACACTTCAGATTATTCTAATTCTTCTTACCTTAATGCTTCAATATTTGTGAGTTAGTAGTTGCTAATTAGTTTAATACAAAAAAAAAGAAATTTAAAAGAGAAAAAACTAATAAATGAAACTTTTATGACTCTTTTGGTTGTATATAATGAGGAATAAGAAAGGGAGGCTGACAGAATTTTGATATAGTCTGTTATTAAATTGAATAAAGAATAAATGATTTGTAACTGGTGAAAATATGTTCTTGTACAGGGAGAGTAAGCGGAAGACGATGAAGGAGAGATTGAACTGGTGACGTGTAAACACCTCACTGGTTTGAATTTTCATATTGACATGGACACTTTTTCAACTCAATACCCTTTTAGTATCTGTGATTGATTTTTAAATGAAAGTCTATTTAAAAAAAAAATTGTTATTTTAAAAAGTTTGGATTGGTAGAAAATGTTTACAAGAAATCTCAATAGTGGAAGTCCCTTTAGTCCAATGGTTTGACTAGGGTTTCATTAATGTTTTTATACCAAAATGTCAGGATTTCAACTTTTAGAGAAGACAAAATTATGTGAATTAGAAGATTTGAACTTCTAGAGAAGACAAAATTATGTGAATTAGTGGAGAAAAAACTTACAAGAGATCTGCATTATGGTGCATGAAGTATGGTCAACGTGGATCCCAAATGACGACTCAGGTGGTGCAGTCAAACGTGATTTCACATTAGGTAGGTAGAATTGTCAGTTGTTGAATTGTCAGTTGTTGAATTGTCTGAATATTTTTTTTGTAGTTTGTAATATCATAATTATCCAAAGTTAAAATAATAAATTGCATTATGTCGCAAAGAGTACTGTCAACCGTTGATCTTAGAGAGCGGCTCATGTGGTCAAACGTAATTTCTCATAAGATATCTAGAAAAATATCGACTGTAACACCATCTATGAATTCTTTTATAATTTCAAATAGCATATTATCTAGTGTTAAGAAAACAAAATTCGGATTGTGTAAAGGGAAATTAGTTTCAATATACAAGAAAAAAACGCAAATCCATCCTTCGATCCTGAGAATATGTTTCTTTTTACCAATATTTTTATGTGTATTCATTTTAGGTAATATATTATTTTATATACAAAAGTCTTAGATATGTTAATTTTTAGACATGTAGTATATAAATTGCCAATTTTAAGCCGTTCTGTCTTCATATTATAATTTAAAATATAGATTTTATATTTATGAAAATAAAATTTATAAATTTAATATAATTTTATCATATTTAGTTCATAAAAATTGTCTTTTAACATAATGACTCTATGAAGTAAATCAAATATTTTATAATTTAAAATTTTCATTTTATAACGATAACATAAAATACATTAACTTATTGTAAAATATTTTTACACATATTTATTAATATATAAATATATATTTATATTTAAAATGAAGAGATAACATGATTAAGGTAGTTATAAAGATTTTATATTATTAGCTTTAATGAAATACATGTTAATCTATATACATGTATTAGATAGTTTGCTAATGCTAACCCATCTTACCAACATATTAGATTTTACTTTTTAACATAAATATTTTATACTTACGAAAATAAAATATATAAATTTATGAAAAATTTATTATATTTACCTTAATATACTAATTTTCTTTTAATATGATTGATTATGATTATATAATAAATAATATGATATAATCTTTTACTTTTTATTTTATTTTATAAACTTAACTGAATATATTAATGTATAATTATATTTCAAATTAATTTCGAAATTAGTGAAAATATTTAAAAATAATATCAAAAATGAAGATCTTATAAAAAACTTTTAAAACAGATTTGTTAGAATTTAAATAAATATATTTATATTTAAAATGAAAAGAATCAAAAGATATTATGATCAAAGTATTTTAAAGATTCTCTATATTATTAGTCTTAATGAAATTCATATAATAAAAGTTTCTAATGATGGTCCAATTTTTTAAAAAATCACATTTGAATCAAAGTCATGACTTATGTTTTAATATAATAAAACTAGATTTTGATCCGCGCTTTCAAAACGCGGGATAAACTTTCGGTGAAAACACTATATAATAGTTTTTCTCTTTATTTAAAGTATGTTTGAATATAAAATCCACAATCCGAAATCCAAACTGAAGCCAAACTACAAAAACCCTATCCATATCCGATCTAAAATAAAAAAGATACCATAAGGGGTCTTGTAGGGTGGTAGTGATACAAAATATATCAAAACTCGAAGTGTTATTAGCCAATTCAAACCGATAACCCGAAACAAAACTTGTAAAATTTTTAAAAATCGAGCTGAATGTTCAAATTAGTCAAAAATATAAATATTTGTAAACATAAATATATAGTTTGAATGTTTAATTCTATATTTATTTTCGAGTGATATCCAGAAATAAATATTTAAAATTTTAAAAGTACCTTAATATCTTGATTCTATGTAAATAAATATTTATTTATTATGTTTTGTTTAAAAATTTTGGATTAAACTTCGGAAATATCTGGACCGAACGAGTATAAACCGCATTTTAACGATATATGATTATATTATGGTTTTAGGATGTGACAAATTAGAACCAAAATCAATGTGGTATCTCCAAACCCCGACCGTATACATAAATTTTACATAATAAGACCTATGATGTGATATAAATTAGAACTAAAATTCATAATACCAAACCCGTATCCTAAGGGATACCTGAACGCTCTAGTTTAACCTAAAACCTAATTTAGATGGGCTATGAATTTTATTCAAAATTTTATTTACCCAAATATAAATTCTATATATATATATGTGTGTGTGTACTTTTATAAAGAAACTTTTGTTTTTAAATTATATTAATTAAATTAAAATTTGTATACATTTAATTTTATGAAAATAAGATAATTCATTTATATAACCCACCTCATATTAATTTTAATTATATTTTGAAGGTATGATATGAATCTATTTTTTTTATTGTTTATATCTTTATGAAATAATTCGCAAGAAATTATAATTGTAAATCATAATATACAGTTTAGCATACTATATAATCAAATAATATTAATGTCAACTAAATTTAGTATTGTGTTTTATATTAAATTATATCCTAATATTTTAATTTAGATATGTATATTAAAACATAAAATTATATCTTATTTTAAATATTTTATTTTAGTATTTTGTTTTAATAAGTTGAAGTATGTTTTAAATTACATAAATATATGCTATTCTGTAAATATAATTCATTTAGTTTATAATTTACAAGAAATAGATTAAGTTTTTGTAGAATAATTATTTACTGTAATTGGTAATAACAAATATGAGTATTTATATATAAATAGTATAGAAGGTTATTTCTTATTCTATAAATCAAAATAAGTTAATATTCATTTGTAGTTGAATTTAATATTATTTACGAGTTTTATTATTAAAATAATATTATAGAAATATATATTTATATTTAAAATAAAAAAATATTGTTAAAATAAAATCTGAAAAAAATAGTTAGGAATATATTTTTGATATCTTATTTTGAATATATTTAAATAGTATTTTAAGATTATGTGTTTATTTAATAATAATAAGTTTGTTGTATGTAAAATAATATAAAATTAAATAAATGTAATAGCAACCTAAACTACTTGTAAATAGATAAAAATTATTTCTGTTTTAATAGTATTGATATTATATTTTTTTGGTTATTGTATAAATAACCCCTTGTCTAAAGTGTATCTAATGATTATCGTCGTCCGTAGTGAGTAAAAAAAAAAAAAAGGTCAATCCCTTATTGTTTAAGATTCTTGTTAGAGAGAGGCCCATGAAGAGTGCTCTAAAATTGTTACTTTCGGAAGGGAAAAGTTGAGGAAGAAAACATCCCGCCAACAAAATTCGACCCACATTTTCGTAAAACCAAAAAAATTGCAAAAATTTCGAAAACGAAAAAAAAAGAAAAACACACACACACACAGCGAGCGAGCGCCAATTCAATGTTTCATTCGAAAAATTCATCAGAAATGGCGCTTTGCTTCTTCCCTTTTTCTTACCCCTCTCTCTTTCATTCTCTCACAATCGATCTCGATCTCTCTACCTCCCTCCCTCTTCCTACCAATCAAAAACCATGTCCGACGATAAGGAGAACAACTTCGTTAGGATGACCAGAGCAGCCACCAAAAGAAAAGCTTCCATGGCCGCTCTTATAGACGAGGACCGTCTCAGCAAGAAGAGAGTTGTCCTCGGTGAACTTCCCCACCTCTCAAACCTCTCTACGATTCCAAAACAAACAAAAACCCCCAGAAAACCCGTCAGGAAGCAGAAGAAAGTTGCAGCAAAGCCAAAGGAACCAATCTCCGACATCGACACTAGATCCGATGATCCCCAGATGTGTGCTCCTTATGTTGTCGGAATCTTCGATTATCTCCGTCATTTAGAGGTTAGCTTCCTCGACCCACAGTTAAATCTGGGTTTCATGTGTTATATAGTTTGAATTTCGATCTGGGTTTTGTGTCATTCAGACAACAACAGTACTGTGTCTTGTTGTAAGAATTGCAAATATTAAATTTTTGGTGAAAATTTGAACACAGGTGAAGGAAAAGTCAAGGCCTTTGATTGATTATATTGAAAAGGTGCAGAAAGATGTAACACCTAATATGAGAGGAGTTTTGGTTGATTGGTTAGTTGAAGTTGCCGAAGAGTACAAACTTCTCTCCGACACTCTTTACCTCGCTGTCTCCTACATTGACAGATTCTTGTCTCTTAAGACCGTCAACAGGCAAAAGCTTCAGCTTTTGGGAGTTTCCGCTATGCTTATTGCCTCGTAAGCAAAAACATCTTCTAACCATTTTCCTATTTGTTTTGTTTGCATCTCTTTTTCAGCTTATGTTTTGGGGCTTTTTGTAGGAAGTATGAAGAGATAACTCCTCCGAATGTGGAAGACTTTTGTTACATTACAGACAATACTTACACTAAACAAGAGATTGTGAAGATGGAAGCTGATATACTTCTTGCTCTGCAGTTTGAATTAGGAAACCCCACAAGCATTACTTTTCTGAGGTTAGAATATGCTTCTTTTGGTTTGTCATTGAGTTTTTGGTTGCGTATATAATTCGTTGTCTCACTTCTGCTTCTGTTGGTTTTTGTGCAGACGGTTCACAAGAGTTGCGCAAGAAGATTTCCAAGTAAGCGCTTCTTGAATTGTGGCTTTTTTGTGAATGTGTAGAGTATCATCAATTACTAAGCTTTTTTTTTTTTACTCTTTCAGATGTCACATTTACAAATGGAGTTTCTCTGTAGCTATCTTTCGGAGCTAAGCATGTTAGACTATAACAGTGTGAAGTTTCTTCCATCTGTTGTGGCTGCTTCAGCGGTATATCTTGCAAGATTCATCATCCGTCCGAAGCAACATCCCTGGGTAAAGCCTGCTTCTTGTTCTAATTCAATATATACACCACTTTGTTTAAGACACTAAATCTCTGGTTGTTGAATGTAAACAGAGTGTAATGTTGGAAGAATACACGAGATACAAAGCGGGTGATCTCAAAGAATGTGTGCGTATGATACATGACTTGTATCTGAGCAGAAAAGGAGAAGCTTTACAAGCTGTTAGAGAGAAATACAAGCAGCATAAGGTAAAACCAATTAACTACTCTGAAATATGTTTCGAGTTCAATGTGAAAACACACAATGTTCTTGAGACTTAACATGTTTCTCTGTCTCTATTTTGGTTCCATAAACAGTTCAAGTGTGTTGCGACTATGCCTGTATCGCCAGAGCTTCCTCTTACCTTCTTTGAAGATGTCAACATTTAGAGAGAGAGCTTTGTTCATTGGCAAAGATTCGTTCAAAACCAGGAGAAGCAGTTCCTTGGTGTTTTGGGTTGTACATGTCTTAGGACTACTTTTAGTTGGATTAAAGACCTCAACTTATGTTTAAAGATTTTTGTTTATGTAATTTGGAATGTTTTGGTTGTGTTAAAAAAATTTAGCATACACTCTTTCCTCCCTTATTAATAGTTTTATACCAATGAAATTTAAAGTACCAAATTAGATCAGCCATTTTGGGAGGTGAATTCTGAAACTTTTATAGCAAAAAAAATGCATCCTCCTTCAAAAGCGACAATCCAAACTATGATGAAATATAAAACAAAAAAGGTAGATAAATCTAAGAGCAACTTCAGTTAGACTCTAAAACACCAAAATTGCTATGATTTCCTCTCTAATAGGATTACAAAAATAACACCAGATCATCCACTTTAGTGCAACAAAATTCATCACACCACCATTCGTCTCACCAGAGCAAGAAGTTGTCAAATGAAAAATTGAGTTACAGACTTTCTCTCTAGCTCTTCCCGCCTCTCCACCGCTGGCGTCTGTATTGGCGATGAGAGAGAGCTTCTTCTCTTTTACTAATTTTCTTCTTTTTGATTGATTATCAAGTTGCATTGTTTTGTCCTTCAACAGTTCTTTTTTTTTTGTAACATTTTGTTCTTCAACAGTTTACCTAGAACTTGACTCGCACCCTCGTGCGGGTGTTTGATTTAACTTGTGTTTAACGTAAATTCATAAACCGTTAGTTTTTTAAAAAATTTTTTTTATGTTTTGTAATTTACATATAAAGTAAAATATATTATTTTATAATATAAATATGTAATAATAATTTTTATTTGTACATAGTAGTATATTAGAAATTTTATAACTTGATGCAATTTGATGTAATCGTACTAATCATATACTAACATGTTGTTTTTTGTTAATTTATTTTAAAATAAAACAACATACTAAAAATTATTTTTTTTAAATTAGTTTTCTATGAATTATCATTAATTTTATGATATTTTATTTTAAATTGAACTCACACAATTTTATATTTGACTAAATTAAATAAGGTAATATTATATTTAAAAATTATTTTATATAATGTATACTATATATTTTGGTTTGTGTTTTTATTTTCATCACAGAGAAAGAAAAATTATTGAAATTAATTAACTTAAACTGATTTTAAATGCAATGACATAATCTGTAAATAAAAAGAAATACAAAAGGAAAGTATTTAATTTATTGTAAATACAATGACTAAATGTACAAATAAAAGAAAATACTTAATCTACTATCCATGTTTCCAAAATATGTTTCATTTATTTTGCTATCCTTATTTCTAAACAGTACCAAAAGGTACTTCAGTTTTAATAATATAGATTAGATATTTTTGGTTTAACCCCGGATTTTTCACCCAAATCATTTTGATGTAAAACATAAAACATTTTCCCAGTTTAGAGTCTAACCCAAATACTTAAACTTTTTTTGTCATAAATATACCACACCTTAAAATAATCAAAATAGTATATATTGAAAGAGAAGTCATGACTTCATCTCATGTGTGATATTTTAAAATGGACCATCTAATAGAATTTATGGCATTACATTATTCAATCATTAATAACATTCATTAGATTCACTAATAACATTTATTGTGCTTACTAGAAATTTTTATTGGGGTAATAAAAATTAGATGATCCATTGGATTTATAGATATTATAATAAAATACATTTTTAAATTAAACTTATATAATTTAATATTGTAATAGTATAAGTTAATTATTTATATATTTTTGATGTTAACTTTAAAAATTATATATTTTATTTTTAAAAATAACAAAATCATCATTTTCTAACAATAATTAATTATCATTTTCTATATACACACCTTATATAATATATACCAATTTAGAAGTAAAAACAATATTTATATAAAAACAAATGAAAACAAATACCCGCGCGGTTGCGCGGATTGAGATCTAGTGTTTCATTAAAACGAAAGTAAATAAACACTCGTATTTTTAGGGTTAACTAATGTATACTTTTGGGGTCAGATTCGAGGGATATTATAACATCCCGAGTTGTGATATATGAAAAGGCTTAAGAAGATTGATTTAACTATTTATGTCACCAAAATGCACTTACTTTTTCGGGAGCATATCCAGAGAGAACTCTTGAATTAAGCGTGCTTGAGCTAGAGTAGTCAAAGGATGGGTGACCTATCAGAAATTAATTTGTGATACGGTGTAACTGAGGCCAAAGGACGTGTAAAGTTCATGTGGTGATTGCAGGCAGTAAACATGACTCTGGAGCTTTGAAAAATTAACAAACCGGCCGTTGGAACGAAATGAGACCCACATGCCGAGAGAACAGGCGTGGGTGACCCATTAGCCGTGGGCGGTTGAGGCGTTATAAGTGATATTAGAGCTGGTTAGCCATCTCAGTTCTTACCTGAGAAGCATCTTGAGACATGTGGCGCAACGAGAACGTTGCATTCTTTGAGAGGAAGTGAAATGTAATATCCCGAGTTGTGATATATGAAAAGGCTTAAGAGGATTGATTTGGCTACCTATATCACCAAAGTGCACTTACATTTTCGGGAGCACATCCAGAGAGAACTCCAAAGTTAAGCGTGCTTGAGCTGGAGTAGTCAAATGATGGATAACCTATTGGAAAGTGATTTGCGATACCGTGTAAGTGAGGCCAAAGTATGTGGAATGTTAAGTGGTGATTGAATGGTCATTAAACATTACTCTGGAGCCTTGGAAAACTAACGGACCGGCTGTTAGAACGGGATGGGGTCCACTGACCGAAAGAGCGGGCGTAGGTGGCACATTAGCCGTGGACGGCTTCACGTTACAAATATGGTGTTGGAGATGGGTGGGGTTTAGGATTTTTTAAAGTAAGAAAAAATAATTAAATTAAATTTAAAATAAAAATTTTAAGAGTTTCAAAATTTGTTTAGAAAAAATTAAAAAATATAAAAAGTTGGAATTCAGAAACATATCATTAAAAAATTATATTTATTATTTAGTTAATAATCATTGATATTTATATAGCTAAGAATAGACGACTCATTGATTTTTAATAAAAAAAATCATTTTTCTTCGGTTTTTTTGGTGAAAATAATTTTAGGATCTTTTGAGAAAATTATATAGTAAAACAATATTCATCATACCAAAGAATAAAACTATATATTTAATCTAGTTTTAGTACTATTATTAATTAGTTAAAATACATAACTAAAAATAAATAAAATCATATTTTTTTCTATTTTTTATTTTTACAATACTAAGTATTTCTCTCTTGATGATAGTACAATTGTAGGTTTTTGTTATATCTGTAAAACTATTTTACAACTTGATAATACAACTTGATGAGTATTATCATTTACATCAAGTTATAATAACTGTAATATCACATATTTTTATTTGTATTTTTAATTACGTAAAATTTTAATTGTAACTAATAATTTATATAAATATATAAACTGATATGCAAGTTGGTTATGATAAAATTAATATCATATTTTAAATAAACATTGAAAATATAAATTACAAAACTAATATAAAAAAAATAAAAACTAAATGCAAACAATATTAAACGGCATATTATAGATTTAAACACTAACTTAAAATTAAGGAAATTTGCCTCCGCTTAGGTACTGATAGTAATCAGAATAATCTTGGTAATATTTGGTTTTCAGCTTAAAATTACATGGTAGGAAACATAAGTGTAGGAAACATAAGTGTAGGAAACATAAGTTTTTGAATTTGGCCTTCTTAAGTTTAGGATGCTTTATATTGAGATCCATGATATCGGCTTTGAGAACCTTCTCCATGTTTTTCATGGTGGCTAGTCAATGTTCTTATTCTAAAAAATATTTTTCTTTCGCTTTCAATACGTGCAAGAGAGACACTAGATAAGCCAGAGAGCGCAAATCTATGAATAATATTTTACTAGATAATTTTCTCATCCTTATGCATGTGTATAAATATTTACATAGTAAATATAATATAATAATTTATTAATATTTTATTTTAATGTTTAATTATTTGGAATTTGTATTGTAATTAATATGCATTGTTTATTTAAACAATATTATGTTATTTTAATTACATGAATCTTTTTGGATATATAATATCTTATCTATTTAGTTATTGTTTAGATATATTGGATAACATCTATTTTTTGGCTTCAACCATAAGATTTTTGTTTTATAGATTCAAATTTGATTAATTTTGTTATTTTCATTTAATTTGATTTTTGTCTTAGATATGTAAATATATTTTATTAAGATTAGGTCTAATTAGCATATGTTGTTTTGAGAATCAAATAATAAAAATTAACTAAAATGATGATTGATTCAAAGTTACATAAATGAACATAACAACGATAGTATTTTGGAAACCTCATGCGTTTATAAATTATGTAAAAGAACTTAGTTATAAGAGTTGGTCAATATCTCTATAATGTTATTTGAGAATTTTATATTTATTTATTAATATATTGAGTCGTTTTAAAATTTATACGTATAATGTTTTCAAAAAAATTAGTTCAATTCTTGATTTTGGATATAAGAATTTAGATTGGTTAGCCTAGTTGCTCATTTTGTGGGTATATTGTGTTACATATCTAATCTATTAAAACTGAAGTACAAGTTGAAATTAACCATTAACTTTCCTCAATATTTACCATTTGATGCCACTGGATATTTAGCAACACTAATTTCGTGATGGACATTACTTTTATATATGCTCGAAGCCCATTATTATCTGTTACATATATAATGATCAACAATCATTATTTGGGCTAATGTAAGTATCTACTAATTACATATTTTTAATTCATATACCATATAACATTTCAGTATAAAAAAATTCGGTATATAACCAGAACATTGATTCCATATATAGAATTATTATTTTCGCATAGCTTATTCTGATAAAATGATAAGGGTGATTTCTAGTCCTGTTCGTTTATTGTGTATTGAAATTAAACGGTTTAAGTTAACCCATCGACTCTGTTTTTCTATCATCAACAAGGAAATTTTGAAAGTAAAATTTAATATGGAAAAATTGTTTAACCGAATATCTAGCATCTATGTTAACTATATTTTTTTTTTTGGTTTGGTTTGGTTTCATGTGATGTGTTTGTGCTCGATCGCTGGTTATTAGAAGCACTGACCCATGCTCTATTACCAACGGAGCCACTTTAACACTATGTTAACTATATTGATGTGTTAAATATAACCCCTTATATTGTTAGTAGGTTACACCCGAATGCGTGATTCACTCACCTCTATTAAAGATATAATTAAAATTACATTCCCATACAAAATCTATCTTATTAAATTATAAACATTAGGTTATCTATATAAGTTAATAAATTAAATAAATTAATAAATTAAATATATCTTTATAATTTATAAAGATATATCTTTATAATTTATAATTAAACGTTAAATTATAATATTAATTTTTTATACTATTATCCATGTTTCAAAACAATATATTTATTTTTTTATACTATCATCTATTTTCCAAACAATATATCTATTTCTTTATACTACTATACAATGAAGCCTCTATAAATTAATAATATTAGGACTACACCAAAACTATAATTTTTTATTAATTTATAGAGATTATTAATTTATCGATATACTAATTGAACTAAAGACTCAATTTTGGACTATAAAATTATTATTTATAGAAATTTTTAGAGTATATTAATTTATAGAGTATTAATTTAAAGAGATTATAATATATACTCATTTCTATATACTATTATCTATGTTTCCAAACAACACTAAAATTAATCTTATGTCAAAAAAATAAAAAATATGAAATATCACTATTTTTAATATTTTCTCACAATTTTCTTTCAAATTAGATAAAATTAAAAAATTTAAATAATATATATAACAACAAAAATAAACTTATACATGTTTAAATGTTACAGATCAGTTATACATCGGTTAACTCGGTTAATCTTGGGTTTTAATGACTCTTTAAATATGGATATTTTTAAGAATCAAAATTGATCAGATCACCGGTTTAATCGAGGGTCGGGTTGAATTTAAAAATACTGATTTAAATGTAAAAATATTTTAAATACATAAATTCTTTCGGCTTATCAAAATATTTGTTAAGTTATTTATGAATTTTTTCATCAAACAATATTCTGCGCTTGCAAAGTTAAGACCAAAATTAAGTTTTAATTTGACATAACCTATAATTCAAGGCCAAAATTTTTAAAAATTTGTATATTATTTTAAAAATGTTGGATAATTATTAACATCAAAAGTAACTAAATTCTCAACTTTTTTTAACACAAACAGTTAGGTATGAATTTGATTTTGCACGTCGAACAAACGTTCAAAATTAATGTTTTCCTTACCCGTTTACATCTACATAATACACTGGCTGACACTATCAATACAAAAAACAATTTTGATATTGTTCTTTAGACATCAAATCGAATTAGACAAACTCAAAAAATAAATAAAACTAAATTATATAGAATACATCCAAAAAATAAAACTCGTGCGGGTGCACGGGTCATGATCTAGTATTTCTTCAAATTAAAGTACCACTATTTAAATCAAATTCAGCCAAATCGAATTAACTGTATTAATTATATTAGTTTTGTTCTTCATCTTAGAAGTGTAAGTATATTTTTGATATTTTTAATTTATTTTGTATATGTTGATTTCCAAAAATAAAAGTTTAAAAAGTGATGATTGGTTTGAAGTTGCATAAAAACATAACCTATACATTTTAAAAGAGAGGATTTTTTCTTTACTTTAAATTAATATTATTTTGTAAATTTTATTTTTTATGAAATCACATTATGTATAAAAATAATTGCGTATAAAATTTTATAATTTTTAGTTATTCTATATGTTATTTGAAGAAAATATAATAAGGAAACTTAAAAATAAAATAAATAATAATATTTGTATTCACTAAAGATATCTTACTTTATGCTCTTTTAATTTTATTTTTAATAAGTTGAAAAATAGATTGATGTTAATAAAATAATTGTTACTTTTAAGATATATGTATTATGTTGTTTAAGATTTTGTTTTTAAAGAGAAGATATTTTTGGGTCATCATATAATCGTTAGATCCAACGGTTACTCCATGGTTAAATGAGAAGATTATTTCTTTACTTTAAAATTAAGATTACGTTGCGAACTTTCCCTCTTGTGAATGACATCATACATAAAATATATTTTTATTTAAATTTTTTATAAATGTTCTTTATTGTATAAGTTATTTCAAAAAATATAAGGAAAAAGAAAACCAAACAAAATAAAATAAAAATTGATAAAAGCAAGTAGATATATTTGATTTTTAAAAGTACCACACTGTTGTCAAATTTAACATGACTGCGACACGTAGAAAATTTACTTCTCAAATAATAATATATAGCAAGATGATTAACTGTTGTCAAATTTAGCAAGATTTACTTCTTGCTTTATTGTTTGTATTTTGAATTTTTGTCTGTGAATTTCTTTCTCTCCAAAGTACCTTTAGTAATAACTTTGATAAGCTTATCATTTTGCTCCTTCATTTGTTTGAACTGCTCCATAGATGTCCTCTTATCTTACCTCTTTCACACCCATAGGCTTCTGAGATAAACTAAATGTGGAATCTTCACTATTCATATATAGATCAAATGAATTCTTACCAGAGAATGGCGATGATTCATCTTGAAAGGTTGGAGATGACATAGTATTTTGAACTTCTTCTTGCAGTGCATCAGCTTTATTAGGGAGGTGATTTGAAAATTTTCCAATGCCTCTAATAATAGGCCATACATGATCAAATTTGAACACTTTCTTGTATATGTCATCTTGTGTTAGTAATATCTTCGCTTGGTTTAATCAGCTTAATATTTAAAAAGAATATGTAAATATTTTAGCAAGTATATTATATTAGTAGATATTAAGAGAGTACAACTAATTGAAGTAAGTATTAATTTACTTATACTGTCTTGTTTAGAGGCATCACTAGGATTTTTGTTTTGAATCGGGTCAACACATCCCCTCAGCTTGGAGACTGCATCAAAAATTCATTTGAGTTTGTAGAGATATTTTTGGCTTTGGTTGACTATGAAAATATATTTCTTATTCAAATTGAACTCTTGTCCAAAACAGATTTTGTGATTGGTTTATTCTTATGATTGGATCTAGAAGAGCAAATAAGAGATCTAGAAGCTCATATTGAACTTTAAAATGCATTAACTCATGAACATGTATGGTCCAAGTATAATAATTTTAAGAAGTAGTTTGATGTAATATATTTTTAAAATAAGTATGATGTAATATGTGTGATATACCATGATTTTGACCCACTTTTAATCATGGTATTGATGTGTTTTTATGATAATTATATATGTTTTAGAGTCTATTTAGAATATTTACAGGTTCAGGTACGTCCTGGAGAAATATGGTGATTTTGGTGTCTTTTGGAGCCTTAAAGTGCAGAACTGCGCAGACGCGTCAGATGTTTAGATATGGATAGAGACCTTCCCATGGTGCGATTTAGCCCATCTTTTGACACAAGATAGAAACCAAAGGAGGTTCTCAATTACCATGGACTCCTTACTTTTCAGATGGAATCAGAAAATCAAGAGTGCGCAGCAGATGCTTCTCACATCCATATGCAAAGCTTAAAGCACTCCTTATTGCTGAGATGATAGACAAAGGAGGAAAGTCTATGGAGGGGGCTTTCACACAAGAATGATAAAGCTTCAGAGATTGGACAATGGGACTTGAATTGGAGCAAGTTCTCATTCTCATCCGGAGTGAATCAGATCTCCAGAAGTCAAGCTAATGACTAAAAATAAGCGCTCAGTGGGAGGCAACCCATTGTTAGGTAATTTTAAATATGGTTTTATTTTCATTTATAACTGATATTTTGTTTTCTAAGGATTTCAGGTACTGTAGCAATCGAGCGATACTATAGCAGAAAATCGACCGATACTGTAGCAGAGTCACTGTAGCAGGATCACTGTGCATAAAATTTTTTTTATTAATTTGTTTTATTAGTTATCAATTACTAAATTTAAGAATATTAGTGTTTTAGTTTTGTTAGGTAACATGATCATACCCAAGAAAGATGAGCTTACCTAAGAATGGACGAGTTCTGCACCAGCATCGACTGACACTTGATCAATGTCGCTCGACAGAGCATCACAAGTATTGATCGCCACTTAACTGTGTTGATCGATACTCACATCAATGGCAGGTATACTCGCGAAACTTTGTTAAATATTTTCCTTATGGTTTATTGTCCCACCAATCTTAGGCTGTATAACATTGGTCACAGTGTTATTTAAGTCTGGGGGAGGTTCTACTAATATTGTGTGTTTAGTTAGCTATTTAGAAAAGCAGACCCAAGTAGATGATTACCATGCTAATCGACCGATACGAACCAGTCGATATCGCTCGACACATACATACACGGATCGATCGACGATGGCGACTCACCATCGATCGATATCTATATCGGTCAGGTATATCGTTCACATTTTCGATATCAGTTACACATTTATTATTCTTCTTATGCTCTAACCCTGACTGATTATACACTGAGGACAGTGTATGATTTAAGTCTGGGGGAGTTGATTACTGATGCTACTTTACCTCTTTTTGATCTTATTTATAAAGTTCTCAAAAATTGGTTTTATTGAGTCAAGAAAGGGAAAAATTTTCAAAGTCTTACTTTTTATCTTACCACTCTTTAGAACCATTCTTAGATTTGTTGATTGCAGAAAGTACTATAGATACTAAAGTGGATCACCGATCATCCTATGACAACACTTTCATGATTGTTTGGAAGAACCAAAGCTGATTTCCAACCTAACCTGACATCTATTGCTTGTCTTGGGGCTTGGTATACAAGGGATCGGAATCCTCCTGCAAGTCTGGAAGGTAAAAGTCTCAANCACTTTCATGATTGTTTGGAAGAACCAAAGCTGATTTCCAACCTAACCTGACATCTATTGCTTGTCTTGGGGCTTGGTATACAAGGGATCGGAATCCTCCTGCAAGTCTGGAAGGTAAAAGTCTCAAAAATTTTGGTTTCCTTCTCTCCTTCCTTTGGCATCCCCAGAAAATAAAAGATTGAGATGATTTCCTGAGAGGCAGAGGGAGAGGTACGTTACCCATGACTCCACTATTCTAAATCAAAGGAATGATCACACATTGTGGATGCGAGGGAGAGGTAAATTACCTATGACCCCACTATTCGCCTACACTTTGTCAAAAGAGCTACAAAAAGTAGAGAGATCGATAAGATGAACATTAGTTGTTCATTGGGATTGATATAAAAAAAAGAGAGAAAGAAAGAATTGGGATTCAGAAAAGAAGGGATAAAGAGAGAAAGGGAACCAAGATGAGAATGCCTGAAACTTGTTTGAGTTGAATCCAAGTGTTCCTTGATCGATACTCCCAGGGTAAAGCCTACACCTTTATTTTTATGCATAAATGAAATCAGTATAGGGGATAGACAGACAAGGAAGATGTATTTGGTTGCTAAGTTAGGGTATGGTATAATGTACTTCTGTAGTTAATAGATATGAGATGTGGCTTGCAACAAAGTAAGAGGTGATGATTTTAGAGTTGAGATTTTGATTGAGTCCCTGCTGTTTTTAAACTTCCTTCAAAGACTAACTTAAAGTTTGCTTGAGGACAAGCAAAAGGTTAAGTCTGGGGGGATGATATACCATGATTTTGACCCACTTTTAGTCATGGTATTGATGTGTTTTTATGATAATTATATATTTTTGGAGTCTATTTAGAGTATTTACAGGTTCAGGTACGTCCTGGAGAAATATGGCGAATGGTGTCTTTTGGAGCCTTAAAGTGCAGAACTGCGCAGACGCGTCAGATGTTTAGATATGGATGGAGACTTTCCCATGGTGCGATTTAGCCCATCTTTTGACACAAGATAGAGCTTTGAGTTAGCTTTCCAATGCCACCAGTTTGAGGTCAATCCAACAGTTAGATCAGAAGTTTTACCCGTTTTAATGAAGAGTGGTCAGTCTGCCTCGCGAGAGAAGGCTGTCGAGAAGATATGTGCATGTCGATCGATGGGAGACACCTCATATCGGTCGATATGAATGCCAGAACTTGGGCTGACTATATTTCATAACCGACTGAAGCCCACAAGTTACCATAATACCCTTGGACGACCAGAAACCCTAGTTATGATATTTATAAGCCATTGTTGACGGCTACAAGCTATAAAAAAAAAGCTTTTCTAAGTTCTTTTCTATTGTTTCTCTTAGTTAGGAGAGAAGGGAGAAACTCTTATCAGAGTCCTCCTGGAACTCCATTGGTTTTATTATCTATTCTATTTCAGTTTTACATCTATTCATCTATGATTTCTGTGACAATCTTCATTTCTGAATAGATCCACCTGTTGGATTTAGGGTTCAGATAGGTTGTGGGATTAGCCCCAACTATAGATTGCTAAGTTGTGATATTAATTATTAGGATGTGTTTAATGCTTGTTTCTAGAGTCATGAACTAGAACCATGAACTAGAATAGTTTAATTTATTAATCTTCATCCTGACATCATCCTCTACAAACTCAGACTCTATTAGGCATGATGCGACAGCCGGTATAATAGAAATTCTCGAGTGAACACAGTTTCAATTCGATCTGATGCTATATATCGGTCGATACTCTTATAGAGTCATCGATTGACGGCAACACATATCGACCGACACTGCGATAGCAACATCGGTCGATACTGTCGGCATTCAGATCAATGGACGAGTCTAACTAGCGACAACTATAGATTTGTCTAGGAATTGAAGTTCTTATATATCATGCATGCAACTTGTTAGGCATATATAGCATTATAATCCTGATTACCTGAATAGAAACCCTAGATCTAGCAACCATCCTTCCATCCAACAAATCCTTGCCAAGCTGAACAATTGCCTTGTTCATCTTGTTTATTGCTTTCAAGTTTACTTTATTTATTTACTGCATTATTACCTATTAGCCTAGCTTAATCATATAACTATTAGATCTATTAGGTTCCCTAGCTCCCCGTGAATTCGATCCCTAAGTACTACAATTGAACCTCTTATTTGAGAGAGTAATTCACTCCTTAGGGTAATTTGAGTGATATCAACGTGTGTAGGAATTAGTACAATGTAATCTTATTTTTTTAATTTTTTTATTAATTAAATTTTTATGTTTAAATTCTAGTTATTAAATAATGAATGATTAATATTCTTACATTATTAATAATGGTAAAACCTAATGTTTTATTATTAATCTCATTAAATATTAAGATAATTCTTTTATTTTTACTTTAATAATACTGCTAAACCAGCATTATTAATAAATTTTAAAATGTTATTAAAAATAATTTATCAATTCGTTCTGTACTTTTCATATTTGATAGCAAACATTTTTAACTATAAATGATATTTCACATTAAATAGATTAAAATATAAATTAAAAATATAAACTGTAAGTACATATTAAAACAAAATCATAACAATCAAACACAAAATCCAAATGTGATAACATAATAATTAGTCAGTTACAAATACTTAAAGATACACAATTTTGACTCATATATAATATTGTTTTAAGTGTGACATTTGGGAAATTTGTTGATATGGTTAGAGTTGCTCAAATTGATTGATGCAAAATTGCAAACATAGAGGCCGATTCGTGCAAAAAGTCAATTTTATCAGTCTTCTTTTTCCATCTCTCCTACATGATTTGATCAAGATTTTGTGTTTTCCCCATCTCTCTCTCTCTCTCTCTCTCTCTCTCTCTCTCTCTCTCTCTCTCTCTCTCTCTCTCTCTCTCTCTCTCTCTCTCTCTCTCTCTCTCTCTCTCTCTCTCTCTCTCTCTCTCTCTCTCTCTCTCTCTCCAAAGACTAATAAAAAATTACCTTCACAAGACTGCTTTTAAGACGCTTAGATAATATAATAAAAATCTTATGAGAAAATATAAAATATAAGTATATCAACGAATAGTCATAGATCTTGCCATTTTCATATAAAATTAATTTCTTTACATTACCAATCGTATGATTTAATACACAATGATAGGTCCGAAAGTTTGATTTTTCGATCAAAAAAAATAAGATTTTACTTTAAGATAAGAAATGACAAAACAATTAGTGAGAAACTGAGTTTTTTTCACTTTTTGAAATGATTGGCAGTGAGATTTTTAATTTTGAAAGAAAAGATAAACTAAATTGCCTTTAAAAAAATGAAAATTGAATGGTGATTACAAAACCAAGAGTGGAAAACGATGGTTAAGAGTTTGGTAATAAGGAGGCACTACATATTAGAAAATCCAGGCAAGTTATAAAATCTTTTTTTTTTGGTTTTCTTGTGTTCTTTTTATTTTTTGGCACACTAGATCTCTTGAGTTAATGGGTAATAGACAAAGAACCACTAAATGGTAACAATATATTTAGATTGAAAATAATAGAGGATATAAGGTATAACATAAGCCATTGATCATTAGAAAATGTATTTTTTGTTTGGTCTTTTAAAAGAAGAAACTCATGAATGATTCTACTCAGTCATTTTTCCTTGCATAGTTACGGCACAATCAACATTCTCATGAACCAAACCATAATGACATATGGCTTTTACTTTGTCCTCGGACAGGCCCATCTCAATGTATTAGAAGGCCCAGTGCATACACAATATAAACTAATAAATATTATGAGAAAATACCAATGCATCCACTATATTATTTGCAAAGTGATTTGTCACATGATTTCTCTACAATCATTTTTACAAAACACGATGACATGACTACTAAGATTGATGACATGTCTTATAGTTAAATATGACATGGACAATTACATTTATTGCTGATATATTTTTGGTAAACTTTATAAAATATGAAAATAACTGATACATTACATTTTAACGTTAATTTATATATTTGGTTTACTTCTTAAAATATGGTAATAATTCATAATTCAAATCATCACTAAAAATAAATATATTGAAATATGCATTATAAATTTTGAAATGTTATTTGATTTTACTTTTATAATTAATAACTTTTAAACGTAATATCATTAATTTCTTTTAGATATCGGCAACTTGTATAAATATTGTTTAGTAATAATTTTTAATAAATATACAATTTTAAATAAATTTTCTTAGTAATTTTATACAAGTTAATTTAATACATTTAACCAAAATAAATAGATAAAATTTCTAAGATTTGAATTTTAAATATATTACATATATATTATTAAATATAATTTAAAAGAAACAAATCTTAATTTTGTGCTTAATAAATCAAATTTATATTAAATATTAGTCAAAATAAGAAAATATATAATATTAATAAATTTTATTTTAAATATAATTAAATTTTTAAAAAGTTTATCACTGACATGGTGCAGGAAAACACCTAGTAAACAATATAAACTAATAAAATCTTATGAGAAAATATAAAATAGAAGTATATCAACGAGCAGTCCTAGATCTTGCCATTTTTCATATAAAAATAATTTATTTCCATTATGCTTTAGATACACAATGATAGGTCCCAAAGTTTTAATTTTCGATCTAGAAAAAAAAGTATTTTCTTTTAAGATAAGAAATGACAAAACAATTAGTGCAAAAGTGAGTTTTTCACTTTTTTGAAATGATTGGCAGTGGAAGTTTCAATTTTCAAAGAGAAAATAAAATTAATTTCCTTTAAAGAATAAATCTGAATGGTGATTACAAAACCAAGTCTGGAAGACGATGGTTAAGAGTTTGGTAATAAGGAGGCACTACATATTACCCCAAATCTGAGAAAATCCAGACAAGTTATAAAACCTTTTTTTTGTTGTCTTGTATTCATTTTATTTTTGGCACACTAGATCTCTAGAGTTAATGGTAAAAAAAGATAAAGAACGAGTAAATGGTAACAATATATTGAAAATTATATAGGATATAAGGTATAGCATACAATCGTAATCTGTCTTATCCGCTGTATGAAGGAAAACCGAAATTACACTTAATAAAAACAGATTTGAAATTTCATATGTGTGTAGAGAAAAGTTGGCCATTGATCATTAGGAAATGTATTTTTTTTGTTTGGTATTTTAGAAGAACAAATCCATGAATGATTCTACTCGGTCATCTTTCCTTGAATAGTTACGGCACAATCAACATTCTCATGAACCAAACCATTATGACATATGGCTTCGGGGGCAGGCCCCCCTCAATGTCTTAGAAGGCCCAATGCATAAAAATATAAAACAATACTAATAAAATCTTATGAGAAAATATAAAATAGAAGTATAACAACGAGCAATCCTAAATCTTTCCATTTGTCATATAAAAATAATTTCTTTCCATTACCAATCGTATGCTTTATATACACAATGATAAGTCCCAAAGTTTTATTTTTCAATCTAAAAAAAAATATTTTTCTTTAAGATATGAAATGACAAAACAATTAGTGAGAAAGTGAGTTTGTTTTCACTTTTTGAAATTATTGGTAGTGAGAGTTTGAGTTTTGAAAGAGAAGATAAACTTAATTTCCATTGTAAGAATGAAAATTGAGTGGTGATTACAAACCAAGAGTGGAAGACGATGGTTAAGAGTTTGGTAATAAGGAGGCACTACATATTACCCCAAATCTGAGAAAACCCAGGCAAGTTATAAAATATTTTTTTTCGTTGTCTTGTGTTCTTTTAAATTTTTGGCACTCTAGATCTCTATAGTTAATGGTAAAAATACAAGGAACGAATAAATGGTAACAATACATTTAGATTGAAAATAATAGAGGATATAAGGTACAACATACAATCGTAATCTGTTTTATCCGTTGTATGAAGGAAATTCGAAATTCAACTTAATAAAAAACAGATTTGAAATTTCATATGTGTGTAGAACAAAGTTGTCCATTGATCATTAGGACATGTTTTTTTTTTTGTTTGGTCTTTTAAAAGAACAAATCCATGAATGATTCTACTCGGTCATTTTTCCTTGCATAATTACGGCACAATCAATATTCTCATGAACCAAACATTTATGACATATGGCTTTTACCTTGACCTCGGACAGGCCCACCTCAATGTCTTAGAAGGCCCAGTGCATAAACAATATAAAACAAAACCAATAAGATTTTATGAGAAAATATAAAGTAGAAGCATATCAACGAGCAGTCCTAGATCTTGTCATTTGTCATACAAGAATAATTTCTTTCCATTACCAATCATATGCTTTAGATACATAGTGATAAGTCCCAAAGTTTTATTTTTCGATCTAGAAAAAAAAATATTTTCTTTAAGATCAGAAATGACAATACAATAATTAATGAGAAAAGGAGTTTGTTTTCACTTTATTTGAAATGATTGGCAGTGACAGTTTCAGTTTTGAAAGAGAAGATAAACTCAATTTCCTTTGAAAGAATGAAAATTGAGTGGTGATCACAAAACCAAGAGTCGAAGACGGTGGCTAAGAGTTTTGTAATAAGGAGGCACTACATATTACCCCAAATCTGAGAAAATCCAGGCAAGTTATCAATCTTTTTTTGGTTGTCTTGTGTTCTTTTTATTTTTGGCACGCTAGATCTCTAGAGTTAATGGTAAAAAACAAAAAGAACGATTAAATGGTAACAATATATTTAGATTGAAAATAATAGAGGATATAAGGTATAACATATAAACGTAATCTTTTTTATCCCCTGTATGAAGGAAAACCGAAATTCCACTTAATACAAAACAAAATTGAAATTTCATATGTGTGTAGTACACATCATTATGAAATGTATTTTATTTTAGTTTAGTCTTTTAAAAGAACAAATTCATGAATGATTCTACTCAGTCATCTTTCCTTGCATAGTTACGGCACAATTAACATTTTCATGAACCAAACAATTATGACATATTGCTTTTACCTTGTCTTCGAGCAGGCTCACCTCAATGTCTTAGAAAGCCCAGTGCATAAAAAATATAAAACAATTTAAAAAGGGCTCCCTAAGTTGAACTAAAATTGTCTAAAGTATTTGGGGCCCAGTACAAAAGCACGTTAAGCACACCCCTTGAGACGGCCATGTGCTCGTGTCAACATAGCCTATTGTTGATTATAATGGCTTCCAATGGTTACAATTAACCATAAGGCAGCCTTTGATTCAACCACACCATGAGCCTTCAATACATAGCCTATTAATTATCATATACAATGACGACTATGATCATGCGCATTTCCTAACCACAGCTCAGCCTCCCTTCGGCTTTCAACTTCTGCCATCCCTAATGGCTGATCCCAGTAAAATCCCCACATAACCTTGGACCGTGTTATGATATGGAACAGCCTTACCTTGATCCATTCACATATGGATCATGGTGACAGTCACCCAGCTAGGAATGACACATTTGTCCACTCGTGATGAATAAACCTTAAATGATGGATTTTCTACTCTTGTGTATTAACATCTCACATGATGCAAACCGATACGAATCAAGCCGTACCCATCATGGACCAAAATTTTCAAGCCTGACCCAAATCCATGATCGGACTCATACTTTGACCAGACACGCTTCAGTTCACCCATCAATGGGACATGTATCAATTGCACTCAATCTCGATGGATTGACCTTCCATATCAGCCATTTCATTAGACACGGATTACCATCTACCATAACGAAAGTCACATCTTCATCATTTGATCCATTCTATGATGACTCCACCTCATTTCTTTTATGTCACGAACCACAAGCTTGTCTAGCATGGTCACACCATCACGACCTGATCCGTGCCAACATGACTACGATTCAAGGCCTTTGCCTTTTGGGTGTAATTAATTTGTCTCTTAGGCCGTATATGAAAGACTAGGGTGTGAGAGCCTCTTTCCCTCCACAAACAGTCCGTCTTCTATATACAGAATAAGTAGTTTATCTCTTCTAAACCGCCATCTCTTTCACCTTAGTCTCGCTTATTAGTTCATTATGGGCGGTTATCCAAGCTTATTAATTTTTATCACACCGTCAATGAACCACAACATCCTTTGAATGGCATAGAAAGCCACTTAGCTGATCATCCCACCAAGTTGGGTCAGTATTTTACCAGCACATTAAGATAGGATGAGTCGTCCCGCAAGCTCGTCTAGGTAGGTGAGCTAGTACTCTAGCTGGTTCATCTAGTATCTCAGACACTTCATCTTGTCCAACATACCTACAGCAACATGTTCAATTTGGCTGAGTCATTCAGCCTACTTCTAAGCTTTGACTACTATTTCCGTATCATTCCCTTCATCATAACTTCTTTTTTTTTTGTCAGCCGCCCATTTAGTCTAGATCAAGTGGTGACCAGTCGAGTCGATTCTCCGAGGAGAAACTCCGTCTGGCCAGGTCTGATCTATATGGGAAATGAATAACCTCTACTCCTTGCTTCTTTAGCTAGTGCATCCGCTCGTACATTTCTACTCCGCGGAATATGAGGCAGACTCACATCCTCGAAATCCTCACGTAGTCGCTGAAACACCTCGATCTCTGTCGCGAAAGCCGGCCAGTCCTCCCTTCATCATAAATTATTCTCGGTCATTCATGTTTTCTTGAGACAAATAGGCCTGTGCAACATTCACGAATCAGGATGTTACAAGTCTCGACCACTTAGTCCTTGAATTCAGTGGTGATTTACACATGTTTCCCAGCTAAATCATTTCCATCCAGGCTCCACCCTATATAGGTCATAGAATGTCATTTTGCTTTTCCTCGAACAAATCATCTGCATTCTGTGTCCCAATGCCCAGCCAGATGAACCCATCTCGGAGTGAGGGAATTACATAACAACATATTAATAATTCTCAAGTGAACTATCTCACTATGTTCAAAAGATGATTTTCCAGTCGAAATCCCAATTAAATGGTTCGATACTAACCGTAGCTTTAGAGAATAAACTCGATTCCAATAGCTTCATTACCAGTGCCCAAATCATTTACACTGAACACTAATAACTAGAATGACTAAAAATGTACCAAAATAACAACGCAGCCAAAATTTCAAATAATATATGCTCACATTGCATCAATTATAACTTTGAATATTGAACTTCAACCTGATTGGGTTTTATGGTGATTATAAAACTCAACTCAAAAATCTTCAAATATGATCTTTTAATATTTGAAGATGTAAAACCACGTAGGCCTGGGCAAAATATCTTGACCCGAAGGACCGACCTGAAAATCAGGGTCTCGAACCCAATCAGAGCCACAGTAAATAACTGAATGAGTCCTAAATTGCTATATCCGAAGAACCTGTTCTGAACCCGACCTAAACCGAGAACCGAATGAGTATCCGAAAATGTCTGAAATGTAAATATATATCTGAAAATATTATCTATAGTTATTATTTGAGAAGTAAATTTGTGTAATTGTCATGTTCTCCATTAATTTAGGTTGTTTTACTTATTTGTCATGTATTTTATAATTTTGGATTATGATTAATTATCACTTTTAATAAATAATTGGATTTATTAATATATAATTAAATATAAATTAAAATGAATTAATATATAATTAATATTAATTAAAAAATCATTGATTGGATGATTATCATTATCTAAAAATATTGTTATTAATTAACCATAAACTTAAAGAAAATTAATTAATAGTTGGAAATTAATTAAAATTAAATTCCATTGATTTGGATCATTATCTAAAATAATTTATATTGTGTTATAAAATATTTGTTAACACTAATGAACAATTATATTTTTAATATATAATTAACCATAAATTAAAAAAAAATCATTGATTTGATAATCATCATTGTATAAAAAATACTTTGTGTTGTGTTATTTATACTATTATTTGCGGAAAAAAATTTTACATCGAAGTTCTCACACTGAAGGTTAAAACGGTTAGTATCGTTTATACCATTAATTATTAAAATATATAAATAACCCACAAATTAAAATGAAGTTCAATTTAATTTTAATTATCTATACTATTATTTGCGAAGTGATTTTTCTCATCCGATCTCTCACATTAAAAGTTAGAGCGGTTAATGTAGTTTATACCCTTAATGAATAAAATATATAAATAACCCAAAAATAAAAACAAATTTAAATTTTATTTTATAAGATAAGTGATTAAAATTCATAATAATAAGAATTATCCAAAATCTAAAAAAAGATATTAAAAAAAAAAAGATAATTCATGCATATATAGTGTCATTAGGCCTTAGTGGGTACATATCGGTTCTTTCGAGAATCGGGTTTTTTGGTTTTGAAATCAGGACCCAATCGGGTATTATATATTTTCGGGTCGGTCCGGGTGGGTTCGGTTCTAATGTATAGGAACCTGAAAATAACCTATGTATCTGAAACGAGTTTCGTTATTTATATCAAAAGTAACCATATTACTCGATTTAGTTCAGATATTTTGTATCCAAACTAATGATTTACCCAAAAAATAACAAAAAATACTCGTTAAACACAGTTTTCTTTGAGTAATTTCTATCAGAAAGTTCACATTTTATCTAAAAATACTCAAAAATACCAAAATAACTAACATATTAATTTATAAATATAATTTTAAATTACTAAAATAATTATAAGTATAATTATAAACTAGATGTTTTGTCCGCAGTTGCGGGCCAAAAAGTTTCTTAATTACTTATTAATGGATATATTATTAATGAAAAATTAATATTTATCTTTTCATTTAAAAGTTCTTATTTAATATAATTATTTTGAAATTTTAATTGTATATTATATTCATTATTAATAAATAAATTTTAAAATCATTCAATACTATCATTTCAGTTATATAAAATTAATAAATTTACTTGAGTAATATTTATTTATTTGCTTAATGTCTTTAAATTTGTATTTTTATTAACATATATTTTCAGATAATGACACTATATATACATGAACTATCTTTTTATTTTAAAATATAGTTTATTATATTTTGGATACTTCTTATTATTATGAATTATAACCTCTTATCTAATAAAATAATATTTAGTTTTTTTGGGTTATATATATTTTTTATTCATTAAGGGTATACGTGATATTAACGCTACAATTCTCAAATAATAGTATAGATAGATAAAATTAAATATAAATTATTTTTTTATTTTTGGGTTATTTATATATTTTATTCATCAAGGGTATAAAAGATACAACCGTTTTAACTTATAATGTAAGAACTTGGATGCAAAAAATTACTTCGTAAATAATAGTATAAATAAAACAACATAAAATATTTTTATACAATGATTATTATCAAATGAATGAAATTTATTTTAATTTATGCTTAATTATATATTAACAAATAAAATTGTTCATTAGTGTTAATAAAGACTTTATAACAGAATATAAATTATTTTAGATATCGATAATTACCTAATCAATGAAATTCATTTTAATTAATTGTCAACTATATATTAATTTACTTTGAGTTTATGGTTAATTAATAACAACATTTTTAGATAATGATAATCATCCAATCAATAATTTTTTTAATTAAGACTAATTATATATTAAGAGTAATATTTAATCATAATCCAAAGTTATAAAAACATGACAAATAAGCAAAACAACCTAATTTATGGAGAACATGACAACTAAGCAAATTTACTTCTATAATAATAGTGTAGATAATATTTTCAGATATATAGTTACATTTCTGATATTTTCGGATACTCATTCGGTTCTCGGTTTGGGTAGAGTTTGGTATATGTTCTTCGGATATAGCAATTTAGGACAATTTCGGTTATTTATCCCGGATCCGATCGGGTTTGAGACCCTGATTTTCGGGTCGGTTTCCGGTTGGTTCTTCGGGTCTAGGTACTTTGCCTAGCCCTAAGTGTCATTATATGAAAATATATGTTAATAAACAAATTTAAAGACATTAAATAAATAACTAAATATTAATCAAGTAAAATTATTAATTTTATATGATTGAAATGATAATATTGAGTGATTTTAAAGATTATTTATTAATAATATACAACTAAATTTTCAAAGAAATTATATTACGTAAGAACTTTTTAATGAAAATATAAATAATAATTTATTATTATTAATTTTCATTAGTAATACACTCATTAATAAGTAATTATAAAATGTTTAGGTCCGCAAATGCACACAAAACATCTAATTTATAATTATACACATAATTATTTTAATAATTTAAAATTAAAATTATAAATTAAATATATTAGTTATATTGATATTTTGTGTATTTTTAGATAAAATATGATAATTTTGATAGAAAATACGCAAAAAACGTGTCTAACGAGATTTTTGGTTATTTGTAGGTAAAATAGATAGTTTGGATACAATATATCATAACAAAATCGGTCATTTGATTACTTTAGGTACAAATAACCAAACCATTTCGGATACATTGGTTATTTCTTTATTTTCAAGTTCTTAAACGTTAGAACCGAATCTATCCGGAGCCGGAAGGACCGGGTATCCGTTCATAAAAATATTATCATAAAACAGATCTGGTAATATCTAAGATAATATATGTAGTTTGGATACAAAAATATAGAATCAAATCGGATAATATGTTTATTTTGGGTACAAATAACCAAATTCATTTAAGATATATTGGTTATTTGATTATTTTTAGCTTATTATACATTAGAACCGAATCCATTTGGACCTGGGAGGACCGGCTATCCATTCATAAAAATAGTAACATATAAACAAAATATATGTATATATGTATTATATAACAAATTATATCAGATATCTATTTATAAAAATATTAGTATTTGTGATTTGATTTATTCCTTACGGATATTATATATTGTATTTGCTTTATAGGTAGAGTTATGGTTATTCAGATTTTTTCGGTTAGAATCAAAACATAAAACAGATAAAATCAAAATTTAACAGATCTTTTGTTTAGTCCTCGTTATCTAAAATCATTTACAACATCAAATTTTTTGGTACACGTCATTATCAAAAGAAAAAAAAAAAACAAAATATTTTATAACCAATGAGAAGGGAACTCGTGGGGTCCACGCGAGTCTTCCGTTGAAGTGCAACACTATAAGACTTTGACTGTACTGAGTCTATTTGCCTTTTAGGAATATATTCGTGAATATTTAATGTGCATGGCAAAGTTAGCATAGAAGAAGAAATAATACAGAAAGAAAATTTCAGAAGAGGTGAAACGTTATTCAACCTCTTAGCATTTCCTTGTTTGATACATTTAATTAATTCAATATCTTTCTGAAATTAAATCTCTCTTAATAACCTTAATCACTCTTTCTCCATTAATACCTTAAATCCTCTCTCTTTGTATATATATATAGATTTACATTCGTATTAAATCTCCACAAACCCAGAGAAAAAGGTCTCTTTCTCCTTTTTTTCTCTCTAATATAATTTCTCCTAATTTTTTTTTTTGATTTTTCTCCTCAGCTTCTTTTCCTAGTCATGGAATCATCTCGCTTCAACTCAAACGGCGAACGTGACGGATATGCGATGACGGAGGAGAATCCGGCGGTGATGTATCAACGAGCTGCGTCTCAGTTCCAACCCGACACTCATGACAAAGCTCTCGACGAACAGCTGTTTCGATTCCCCAATGATGGTAATCTCCAAACCCTAGAATCCTCTTTTGCTATGCTCTCCCTTGGTCAGCAGAATCCGTTACCCGACAACGGTTGGACCAATCGGTCGTCAAATCAAGGGATCAATGGCGGCGGATATGTTGGTGGTGGTTGGTCTCTTCCTCCTCCTCCTCCTCCTCCTCCTCAGCGTGAAACAGATTTTCAACAGATGATGAGGATGAATCACTACTTGCAAAGTAGTGGTGTTCCTAATTACTTGTCAAGAGGTCGCAACAATGGGTTTGGTTTCGTGAACCAGGCGTCTCTGTCTCAGATGGGACCCATTGCTTTGATTGCTAGGGATCCAGAGTCAAGCCTTTTGTTGCAGAAGAAGATCGATGAATGTTCCACGGAGACCATTGATGTGATCTTCAAGGGCGTTATCTCTAGCATCCATGAGTTGATGGTAGACCATACTGCTTCTCAAGTCCTTCAGAAGCTTATGTACAAGTGTAGCTCTCAACAGATCACTGAGATTGTCGATGAGATCACTCAACACCAGTTTGGATTTGTTAAATTGTGCATTGATCCTGTCGGGTAAAACACACTTCTGGTCCTTTGTATATATATGTTTTGATTTTTTTTTTTTTAATGTAGTTTTGATTTAAGGATGAAGACAGATCGATTATGCTTGTAACCGGTGTTTGTTTTATTTTGTGACTTTGTTTGTTTTTGTTTTGTCATTATCAGGACCCGTTTGATACAGTTGCTGTTGAGGTTTCTTCGTTCTGAAGAACAAATTCTGCGAGTAGTCCGAGCTGTAAGCATGGGGGCACTTACATTTTTTAGGAACAACGGGGCTAAACATGTGATTATGCAATGCTTGAACCAGTTTCCTCTCTCGCTGAATCGGGTAAGCATCTCATCCACAGTACTCTGGTTCTGTTCTTGAACATGTTTTGGGTCTTTGTTAGTTATTGGAATATAATCTCATTGTTAAGTTGGTTAGTAGAAGGTATATACCATGTGTGCTGAATCTTTGTTTATGGCCGTGGAGTCAGTTTTGTTATTTTTTTCTTAAAAAGGCTGTCTTTTTTCGAAATAGGAAGTCACTTTCATACATAGTTGAAGAACTCTACTGTAGCAACTCGAAAGTAAATGAATCAGTTTGATGTTTCAAGTTTCATCATTAGTTATGAAGTGTCTGTTTTATTCAGTTCATGATTTTTTAGAGTCGTATGACATGGAAAATATATTCTAGTCTCTGTATGGTATGTTCTGTAGCAGGTTTAAACTTGGTAATCTTATTGCTTGTGATACAAGTTAATAAGCCATGATAGACTCTGAACCATTTGTTTCCAAATAGGTTTAGTCTTGGAATGTGACACTCTTTCTTCTACTCACTGTGTTGTTTCTTCTTGACAGAATCTTATTGAAGTCTTAGCTCAGAACTGTGTCGAGTTAGCAATTGATCAACATGGTTGCTGCATGGTTCAGCAATGTCTTGGTACTGGTTGTGAGGTGCTAAAGTCACGATTGCTTTGTGAGATAATAGCTAATGCTTTGAGACTCTGCGAGAACAACTTCGGGTAAACATGAGATTAAATGATGAACGATACATACAATCGTATTCTTATATCTCCATTTGTTACTCACAAAGTATTATGTTCTCCTTCAGAAACTACGTGGTGCAGTATGTAATCGAGCTGAATGATCCAAACGTAACCATTGCGCTCGTGCAACAGCTGCACAGGAACTACGCGCGCCTCTCCCGTAACAAATATGGAAGTCATGTTGTGCAGAAGTTATTGAAAATACAGTATATCAACCATACCATGATCGTATGTGACTTGCTCACAGATATTGATACTCTTCTTGTAGATGTAGAGGCCGGAAAACCGGATCGACTTAAACGATATAAGAACGACGGAGTTAAGGAAAGAAACGATTATATGAAACACGGAGGCGAGATAAATCTCTTTCCTTAACTCTTAATATTCGCTCCGTAGTGAGACGAAACTGTACGAATATAGAGTCCCAGGATACAACCATGGCAGACGAATCACGCTGCACTCGTGAAACGACCTAACGAACTAAATTCTATGAACACTCTCTGAAAAACTTACGCTGAGAGATTGCTGGATTTTTTCTGTGTTGAAAACGATTGATCAATGAAGAAGAGAAGCGAGTTTATTTAAAGAGAAAAACGAGAGCCACTTCCCGCAACAACTGCTGCACGTGGGCGAGAATCTCGCGGAGATCGAGGGAAGTTGAGTAGCGAAATCTTTTTCCGCAAGACTCTCTCTTTTCTCGTTTAAATATCTGAGAGGATAAACTGCGTGACGTTTTTTATTTGTTAGACAAACTACTTGTCGTTTTAAATAAAATTGCATGCTGTTTTTGAAGTTTAAATGGCAAGGCGTTGAGCTTCATTTGGTCCAAAAAGATAACTTCTTATCGGGCCAAAGGCCCTCCAATAAAGCCCAAGCCCAAGCCCAAGCCCAAGCCCACGCCGAGCCGAGCCGAGCCGAGCCGAGCCGGCCGGACGGCGGCGGCGGCGCGCGCGTGGAGATCCCTTTCTTTCTCTGAGTTCTTTAATTAAGTGAGAGTGAGAGTGCATATATATACAACTCAATCTCATTGTTTCTCCCCGATGTGGGACTTTGCTCTTCATTATTATGCCACAAAAGGCTTACATTGAATTGGGCCAATCCC
>CAKOAT010184488.1:0-13624 GCA_932364175.1 Eruca vesicaria subsp. sativa
AACACGATGCAATTTATCTGAGAAGGGGACACATTTGCACATCTGAAAATATAGGGTCTCTTATGTTAGTCACTAAAAATAAAAGGATGTAAATTAAATCTGATAGGTAATTGCTTTATCAGATTTGATTACAACGAAGTGAGTAACAGTTTTTTGTTTGGTGTGTATCATAAATGGATTAGATTAGCTTTTGTGGTGTGAACTGAACAATTATTTTCTCTACATTACGTGCCGTTGTGGCGTTTACATCCTTAGATTACTCATCTTAGTTTGCATTATTTGGGGTTGGTCTGTAAGGAATCGTAACTTGATTCAGTTTGGGGAGAGAACTGGCTCTCCACCGAAAAGCAATGCTGCCCGATGGGGACACCTACAAAACAAGACAAAGAGCTTAGGGTGAAAATCTCCTACAACCTAATGGATCGGAATGGGACTTGGAACAAATAAGAGCTCACCTTCCCCATCATGAGTCCCAGATTAGAAAACTGGTTCCATGCATGCGCCTCGTTGGCTGATGAACGTGTTTGGCTTTTTGAGAAGAGCGGCAACTACTCGACGAAATCATGGTATGTACTCGCTAAGCTTAACGTCTGTAGCACGCACAACGATTTTAACTGGAAACAATGCGTATGGAATGTAAAATGCTCACCAAAAATTCGCCACTTTCTCTGGAAATTAATTAAAGATAAATGCATTAGCGGTTGGTGAAACACTTCTGAAAAGAGGCATCTGTTCGGATGGTAAATGGAAACGGTGTTGGGAGCTGGAAACTACCTTCCATGTTATATTTTCTTGTCCTATAGCTAGGAAGGTATGGAGCATCGCTCCCGCCAGTTTAGTTCCCAACACAAACAACTGCCAGTCCTTGAGTGTCTTATTGAATCGGTGCACTCGAATGACAAATCTCCCACCGGTGTGGCTGGCATCTCCTCTATATCCTTGGATTATGTGGGTGTTGTGGACTAGTCGTAATAAATTTAAGTTTGAAGATAAGTCTTTCTCTGAAGCAGATATGATCCTAAAAGCCCATAAAACTAGCAAAGGACAATCAGCTCTACCTTGCCCGGGAACTAACTCTACTTCGTCTAAGGACTCTCTAACTTCAGCGCAAGAGGCGCAAAACCACCAACCCCCACAGGTACCTTCTAAGTCTCTAATATGTTTCTCGGATGCTGCTTGGAACAGGTCCTCCGGTGACAGTGGCTTAGGTTGGATAGCGACAGATTCAGATGGCACAGTCCCTTTCCAAGGATCATATGCTCGCCAGTTTGTAGCTTCGGCCTTGATGGCACTAAAATTAGGCATCTCTATGGCTATTTCATTGGGTTTCAAGGACGTGGTCTGTTTTACAGATTCCAAATGTCTAGTTGGCCTGCTCACAGGAGTTTCTTCTGTGGTGTCACTCAAAGGATCATCCACGAAATCAGTGTGTTTACTTGTTCCCTAAACTCTATCTCCTTTCAGTTTATCTTTCGTGATTGTAATTAATTCCGTTGCGGATCGCATTGCGAAAGACTCTCTGTTTTCTGTTTTCAAACTCTCCCTCTGGGATGAGAAACTCTGTATTGGATGTTTAATTTAGTAAGAAAGAAAGGTTCGACCAAAAAAAAAGTGTATTATTTATGGTAGCTAAGACTATTCATAGGCTTATCTTCATTCAACTTAGTACATGGATGTTGTGTTTGGTTGGTTTTATACGTCAATTAGCTTTTGTTTGTGGTACGAAACTTAACAATCCTTTCCACTGCATTATGTTATGTTCTGTGGTGTTTCCAACGAAAATAATTGCTCACAATGATATATACATTCCCTGAGTTCAGAACCATCGAACATCGAAAACCCAACTTTGTCAGCCAAAATGATAGTCCATTAGCTAGAGGTGGCAGTTGGTTTTGGTCTGGATTGAGCGGTCTGGTGGGTCTGGGTCTGGGTCTGCTTGAGGTGATCCCCTAGTAGTAATGTCCGTAGCTACTTCCTGCTTGGCCTTGTTTCCCTTCACGTTGGTTAACAGGTGGTGGGGTATGAGCGAAGTACTTCTCTATTATTGCATTTGTTGCGTTTGTGATGAACGCAGCTCGCCAATTTGTTTGCTCATGTCATTCAAAGCGGTGGTTGACCTTGTATCCATAGCTTGGTCCTGAGGAGTTTAGTATCTGATACCAGTGAGATAGGATACCCAAGTATAAGTTCCAAACTAGTAACCTTGCTTGCAGGTTAGAAGGAAAGGGGATGCACAAACCTAGATGTAGGAAGAAGGATCGCTCGAGGAACCTTAGATCGTTGGTGATAATTGTGTTGCTTGAACATAAAGTAATAAGAGGAAGAGGTGATTGTAAAACGTTACTCTTATTAATATAACTCAAGGCTATGCCTTATATAAAACACCAAAGATCCTAAACGTAAAACACTTTGGATCATTATCCTAACCAAATGACAATTATCCAACATAAGAAATATATAAAACAAATGCATAAAATAAGAAAACGTAAATCGGTTTCAAGATGGTTTAACTGAGATGGTGACATTGTCCTGTCACATAGTCTCTTCGGCATATCCTCCGATCCTGATTACCTCAAATATCATTATCAATATAAACTGAAATAAGGCATATTAGATCCAGAGATCGAACACTTGAGCAAGAGAGAAAATATAGAAGAAGAAGATTATTGTTATTGATTTCATAAGAGTTTGTTACAACGTCATTTTCTATTTATATCTCAATACACGGTTTAACAACATGTTAACCGGTTCACTCTAATCTCTATTATAAAATGATTCCGGTTTGGTATGATAGTCTAATACTCCCTCCTCAAGATGGATTATACAAGTTGTGTAATCCCATCTTGGCAATTAACGACGTGAACAAACCAGGTTGAACAGCTTTAGTAAACACATCAGCAAGCTGGTGAGATGACTGAATATGGAGAGTCTTTAGAAACCCACTCTGCAACTTCACATGAACAAGATGACAGTCATTCTCAATGTGTTTTGTCCTCTCGTGATAGACAGGATTAGAGCAATATGCAGAGCTGATTGATTGTCACAGTACAGAGTAGCTGGACCAGTAGGTAAGCAATGAAGATCATTAAAAATATTATGAATCCATATTAACTCACAAGTGGCGTCGGCCATGGACCTGTACTCAGCTTCATAACTACTTCTAGAGACTGTCAGCTGCTTCTTAGATCTCCATGAAACCAGAGAATCTCCAATGAACATGCAATAACCCGTAACAGACCTTCTAGTGTCCAGACATTGATACACTAAAATTGGATCTTTGTCTACTGTCAAGTTAACAGTGTAGTTGTAATACGTTTAGATTCAATTCCAGAGGACCAGCCTACACTTTATCTTTATAGGATCAAAATATAGCTAAAACAAGAGGGGTTTTTAAAGTAAAAGAAATAACTTAAAAAGCAAGTAACAAGCGAGGTTGTTTTCAAGAGGTTAAAGGCGCTAGTCTAGGGTTCCTAACGGGAATGGAGTTCGCAAGCCGAGCTACTATTCAAGTTCAATATGTGCTAGTCTAAACTCGGATCACTCTGTTGAATCAACCCACTGTCGTGGTGTTGATTGCCTTTGCTGATTTCCCTTGATACCTAAACTGTCGTTTGGATCATGACAAGACATCAAGCCTTAGAGATCAAGTCCGATAAGTTCACAGAACACCCTAGTATCTACTCTCGCTGACTGGGGATGTTAAGCTCATTCAATTCATATCAGATTATCAATCAACGGTTAGCTAAATCAATTAATCCTGGTTCATGCAACAAGTGATCAATTCGATGCAAGCATTAAGGTAGGAATATGAATGTAGACAATCTTAGATTAACTTATCTAAGCTCAGCCAACGAAACCAACCCTAGAACCCTAAACTAACTTGGTGACTACTCAGACATAACACAAGAACAGAGCATGATTTTTGAATAATACTGCATGTAAAATAAATAAGAAATCAGAAGGTTCAGGATGATCTTCTCAAGGAGATAGATGAAGCCGTCTCCCTTACAAGTAGCAATTGCTCAAATCAAAGCTCTCAAGTCTCTCTTGCGTAAAAACTAAGGTAAAAAGCCTAGGAAAATAAAAAGGGGAATATATAGTAAGCCACAGGCGTCAGAAGAGAAAAATAGGGAAAACTAGGGCAAATCCCGAAATAGAATCTTTATTTCCTAGATCGTTGGGGAACAGTTTGTCAAGCTGTTCTGGTCACACGAGAACATCTTGCCAGATTGTTCATATCAAGAAAACCTTCGAAACATGTTTTTTTCTCCTCTTTTCTTTTCACACGATCGTTCTCCTCATGTATGGAACTCTTCAACCTGTAATAATTTCAAACAACTAGAAAGACTCGATAAAACCATTAAAAACCATTAGTAGAAAGTACTTATTTTATGTCAAAACACACTATATCAACCCCCCCAGACTTAGATCCTTGTTTGTCCTCGAACAAGCCAAGTATCAAAAACAGGGAGAGTCGTTTAAAAGAGTGGGAACTCGCTCATTCTCAGCAACCATACATTAACCACGAATCTCTGAACCATATAAGCAGCTTGGCTAAGACAACACATTCTTCTCCAAAAACCCCCACTGACAAGCTGTTCAAGCGATTCCATACTCTGTATCTCAGACCTGCAAAGATCACTCCTTCCAGACAAAACTCCTTACATTCAATTAAGAGTAGTGTGAGCTTCTCATTGTAGGCATTATTTGAGGGAAAAACGGTCTAGGTATGAAACAGGCCTTTTAAGTGTTTAAGTGACGCTAATCAGTGTTTAGGGGTTACCATTTTTGCAGGGGATGCAGGATATTGCGCAAAATTGCAAGAGAGGATAGATCCATTGATGTCCACAGCCCCTACTCGTTTTTGCCTGCTCTTCCTCTTGCACAGTTGATCCGATCAAACGTATGTTCTTCTTGTGGAACAGTCGATCATCTGCATGGTCTTTATCTCTTCAACTTTTTTCACACTCTCTTTTACTCGAATTTCCAACTGGCTTCCATCTATCTTGGAAATCTTCTCCTCCTCCATCACCTTATTCTGATGAAAATAAGTTTTTTTTTTCTGCATGAAGATAACACTGGTGATGGTGACGAAACAGGAGGTAACATTGGTGATTTTGACGTGCCACTGGACTTCTTGACTTTATACTCATTCTTGTTTCTTTTTGCCTTCTCTTCTCTTATGGTAGATCAATGGCGGCGGAGCAGTTGCTCCCTGATTCCGCCTGTTCTCTCACAGAACACTCTGCAGCATTAACGAGTAAGAAAAACTGTGTCGATCCTTTCCTCTTCGGCCCTTTTGCACATATCTGCACATAAGATACTGAAAGCAAATGCATGAGGGCGAAATAAAGGCTTAAAGGTTTTAAGGTGGGTACTAGCTAAAGATGAGCTAGCCACTCAGGATCAGCAAGATGGATAGAAAAAATAAGAAGTCCTGAGTGTTAATCACGTTAAACCCTAATTTAATGCCCACAACAAGAAGAATTATAGTCAAGATTAAGTTCAAGTTAGATGGAGTTAAGTCCTTTCAGAGTAACCTCGACAAGCTGAAAGCTTCTGGAGAACAGGTTGATGTAAAGTCAGGGTGTTCTGGATCTGCATGTGTGTCTGTTGCCTTCTGCTATGGTCACTGAATAAGATGAATTAAAGCACGAGGGTGGTTAATCAAACATCATAAAACAAGGTCATGATTCCCACAAATTTTGGACTGACTCGATTAAAACATCAAAATGACTCAAAGCGGACTGACTCAAAAATAAGAAACAAAGCAAACGATTAGTAGCAGATACTTGCCTCCCCCAGACTTACTTCTCACCATCCCTGGGGAGAAAATAAATCGAAGAAAGGCCAAAATAAAAATAAAAAGAAAAAGAGTTTAGATGGATAAGACAATGGTGATAGAGCTAGGAGACTTCCTAGTCAGTTTCATCGCTGTCAGATTGGCCGGGGTAGCGCCTGTTCCGATGACGAGGTGTAGCAAATGGAGTCTCATCCCCTCCAGCCGTTGTTCCTGCGGGTTCCTTTCCGGGGCGGTGGGTAGTTGCTGCAGGTGCTTCGGGTCGAGGCGCAGATGTTGTAGGTGCTCCCATACAACCACCGGTCAGTAGTTTCATAACATGCTTCAGGAGGCTGTTGTTCTTACGCTGTGAGTCAACCATCCACTGACGGTATGCTGCATCATATGCGTCATCTGCGAGCGGATCCAGGTCATAAGAGTTGGTGCCGTCTCCAGTTGTACCGACGAACTCAACGTATTCCATAGGAGTCTGCGGAATAGGCGATCTCGGATCAGGGCACAAGTGGTGGGGATCCGGGTCGAAACAGATGTTCTGCACATCGCTGAGTGAAGTGATGTCCTGGTTAGGGAGCTTGCAGTAGAGGATGCTCCCGTTTCTACCCAAGAAGCTATACGTGGTCTCATCACGCATAATCTGGCAGTTGACTAGGTAGGAGGTGCGATGAAGGCGGGGGTCTCATTGCATGCGTACTTGGTGAGATCAAGCCCCAGGTGGTTAAAAATCAGAGTGAGCAAACTGCCGGAACGATCCTTCTTAAGGGTCCTCTTTTGCACTCTTGCCTTCTTGTCCTCAAACATCTGAACAAGCACGTAACTCGGGCTGGTCGTCATTGTGGCAGTTGGAATACCCAAGTTAGCATCGCGAAACTCATCAGCAACACCTGCAAATAGCATCTGGAGTTCCCCTCGGTGCACCTTAGAAGTCTGGTCCTTAGTGAGGAGAAAGTTGCTCAGGACCTTGGCAGTGATGCGCAAGACATGATTACGGATGTGAGACTGACTAGCTGTGCGCGATTTGAATTCCCAGTCGCAATGAACTTCCAAAACGCCAGCTCTGGTGCAAACTTCTTGGGAAAGGATATGCCCGTGTACTCCTCAGACATGTCAAAAATCTCTCCAATTGTGGCCAAGGAGATTGAGCGCTTGACACCTTCAGCGAAGAAAGTGAAATAGGCTTCTCCGAAACAGGGATAATCGGGCCTGGAGAAGGTAAGCGTTGCGGTGGCGAGGACTTGTCGCACCAGATCAGGGTAGAGGTGGTGAGAGATGTAGCAGAGATCGGCTATTCCCATGGCATGTAAGGCCCCGTGCAAATCTTCTTGGAGATCGAGCGCTTGCAATCCCATGGCGTTGACGAAACGCGTTGGAAGGATAGAGATGCGGAGAAGGTCATTGTATCGGCGAGAAGCGCCAATATCCCACCTTTCTTCAGAAGAGTCCGGAATGTGAGGATCAGAGAGGGAGATCTCAGTGTTCTCCATGCGTGGCCACGGGTAGGTGGGGGGAATCATGTCATCAGCCGGGTCATCACGGAGAGTCCGAGTCGGTGGCTTTGCACTGGCCTTGGTTCTCCTCGGAGGCATCTGCAAGAACAGGTGAACTAAATAGTTAGCACAATTCTAATGGGATAAATAGGAGGAAGTCGGAATTTTTCAGTGTGTTCTCTTCTACCGAACTTCTCCTAGTACCTCACAAGAGACAACACAGAGAAAATAACCGATATGATGAAATCAAAATTGAATGCATGCATGCCTAATCGAAATCAATCGGTTGTTCCCCAAAACCTAACTATCCGAGAATTCCAAACGCTTGTAGCCAATCACTACTCATAATTCTAAACAATCCTAACAGCAAGAGGAATGGTCGATTTTGTTCAAGGTGAACATCCTAAAAATCGATCTATCAAAGTAAAGGAGGAAGATGAGAGTTGATTTGGGGCCGAGAATCACTAAGTGATGTCGCCTCTTTACCTTTCGAGTAGGGATAGAAACCTGCAAAAACCTCAAAGAGAAAGGTAATCCCACGAGCAAGAACCGGAAATCTTAACAAAAATTGGAAATTGTGAAAGAGGAAATTTCTAGGGTTCTTGGTAAAAGGGGGCGGAAATGAAAGTGATGGGGAAGAGGGGAGGGTGGTTCTTAAATAGAACCGACATCGTGGACCACTCCCTAAAAATTAGGGCTTTCGCCTCCACTCCTCCTTCACTTATTAATTTTTTTTTTATCTTTTTTATTTTTTATTTTTTTTTGTTTCCCGCGAGACTTACCTGGGCAGAACAGCTGCTCCGAGAGTGGACCAACAGTGCGTCTGGAAGTAACTCGGGTTTTTCTGATTTTATTCTGCAAAAACTTGAAAGAAAGCCAAAAACCGAATGAAAGAAAAGAAAATATTTACACTTACCAGTGGGTTGCCTCCCACCAAGCGCTTGGTTTAAGTCATTAGCTTGACTAGGCTAGCTTGTTAGGCTAGAGCAGGATCGCCAAGGGGAACTTCTTCACCTTCTGCGATGGTTGTCTCAGCAAGATAAGGTTTGAGACGTTGACCATTGACAACAAATTCGTCGCCTTTTGTGTCCAACAGCCCAATAGCTCCGTAAGGGCGAACGGGCCGGACCATCTTGATCGTAGCTTTCCAGGGAACAGTTTCAATCTGGAATTGAAAAGGAGCACCTGATCTTTTGGTTTAAAGTCTCTTCTGATGATTCGCTTATCATGGTAGGCTTTTGTAGGCTCCTTGTAGATTTTCGAACTCTCATAGGCGAGATGTCTTAGTTCTTCCAACTCATGGATTTGCACAGATCGCCTTTCTGCTGCTGGTTTTATGTCGAAGTTGAGCAGATTCACAGCCCAGCTTTGTACTCCAAATCTACTGGAAGATGGCACGCCTTACCATACACTAAACTGTAGAGAGTGGTCCCGATTGGTGTCTTATAAGCTGTTCTGTATGCCTAGAGAGCGTCATCCAGCTTGAGCGACCAGTCCTTGCGATTTGTATTGACTATTTTCTGTAGAATGCTCTTGATCTGCCTGTTTGACACTTCCACCTGGCCACTGGTCTGAGGATGATATGGTGTGGCGACCTTGTGTTGGACTCCATGCTTCTTCAAGAGAGTGGCAAAGATCTTGTTGATGAAGTGGCTTCCTCCATCACTTATTACCACACGGGGTACGCCAAATCTGGGGAAGATAGTGGATTTGAACATCTTGATCACTACCTTTGCGTCATTGGTGGGACTAGCCAGGGCTTCCACCCACTTAGAGACGTAATCAACTGCAACTAGTATGTATTCGTTGGTGAAAGATTTTGGGAATGGTCCCATGAAATCGATTCCCAACAATCGAATATCTCAATTTCCAAGATAAAATTCTGGGGCATCTCATTCCTTTTGCTTATGTTCCCTTGTCGCTGGCATGAGTCGCATATGGAGATATAGGCGTGAGCGTCCTGGAACATTGTGGGCCACCAGAATCCAGCCTGAAGAATCTTTGAGACTGTCTTGAAAGTTGCAAAATGCCCTGCATAGGAGGAACCGTGACAGTGGAAAAGAATCCCTGGAATCTCAGCTTCTGACACACAGCGTCGGAACACTCCATCCTTGCAATTTCGGTACAAATATGGTTCATCCCAGAAATAGTGTGTGACACTTCGTGGAATCTCAGCTTCATCGAGTGTTCTGCTGGCATAATAGATTACGTGGAGCTTCTTATCCTTTCTCTGGCCTAACACTGCTCCAACTGCAAAATCGCTTGCATCGGTCATGATTTCAAAAGGTAGCTCCCAGTCTGGTGGTTGCACGATTGGTGCACTCACTAAGGCTCCTTTGATTGTATGAAAAGCGGCCAACCACTCGCTATCAAATTCGAACTTCGTTTCCTTGCAGAGCAGCCTGGTGAGGGGTCGTGCAATTTTGGAGAAGTCTTTAATGAACCGCCTGTAGAAATCAGCATGTCCAAGAAAACTCCTGATTCCTTTGACTGAGTTCGGAGGTTGTAGGCTCATCATGACTTCGATTTTAGCTTTATCCACCTCAATCCCTTTCTCTGAAATCCTGTGGCCGAGCACGATTCCATCACGCACCATAAAATGGCATTTCTCCCAATTGAGAACCAAATGCTTGTCTTGACATCGCTGGAGCACCCTGCACAGATTAGACAAACAAACAGAAAAAGAGTTTCCATAAACACTGAAGTCATCCATGAAGACTTCCATAATGTCTTCGATAAGGTCAGTAAAGATCGACATCATGCATCTCTGGAAAGTGGCAGGGGCGTTGCACAGTCTAAATGGCATTCTCCTATAGGCAAATGTTCCATAAGGACATGTGAAGGTCGTTTTCTCCTGATCATCTGGATGGATAGGAATCTGAAAGAAACCTGAATAGCCATCTAAAAAGCAAAAATATGGGTGGTTAGCCAAACGTTCAAGCATCTGATCAATGAAAGGTAACAGAAAATGATCCTTGCGAGTAGCCGCATTTAACTTTCGAAAATCAATACACATACGATGTCCTGTTACAGTCCTAGTAAGTATTAATTCATTTCTTTCATTAGCTACCACAGTGATTCCTCCTTTCTTAGGAACTACATGAACTGGACTAACCCATTTACTATCTGAAATCGCATAGATTACACCAGCTTCTAGAAGTTTCATTATCTCTTTCTTAACAACATCTTTCATATTTGGGTTCAACCGCCTCCGATGCTCTATAGAAGTCATGGATTCATCTTCTAGATGTATTCTATGCATGCACAAATCAGGTGAAATACCGGGAATATCGTCTAAAGAATACCCTAAGGCTTTTCGGTACTTCCTTAGTTCACACAATAGCTTAGCAGTCTCTATGTTATTAAGCTCAGAGTTTACTATGACTGGATATGTGGAGTTAGGGCCTAGAAACGCGTACCTGAGTCCTGCTGGAAGGGATTTCAATTCGATCTTTGGGGCCTTGAGTTCGCTCCAAGAATCATCGAGCAGGGTGGTCGGCTTGTTTTCTTGATTAGGAGCGGTTGCTCCTTCTGGTGGAATTGGATTGCTCTCCCCCAGACTTAGAAAAGCGACAAGCTTCTCAATGCTTTTGGCCGTGTCTAGCATCTTCTCGTACCCATCAGCATCAACGTTGCATGTGTTCTGGTCAGATTCAGCCCGTATCAGAGCTACCTCCAAAGGATCATCCGCTAGAGCCTCCCCGATCATTCCTTTCTGAGGTGTCAGAGCTTCCTTCTCATCTACTGCGTAATTCTGATTATCCAGCATAGGTCGTTTGAGCAGTTGATCCATCTCGAAGTTCATCATGATATCTCCCAGTTGAAGATCGATTCTCCCATTGCGTACATCAATTATTGCACCAACCGTGCATAAGAAACGCCTACCCAGAATGAGCGGATCCTTTGGTTCATCTTCGAGTTCTTGAACAACGAAGTCAGCTGGAACGGTGGTGTTGCCGATCCTTACCTGCAAATCTTCAAGAATACCTACTGGGAGTTTGGCTGATCTATCTGCGAACACCAGTTGTATGCGGGTTTGCTTGAAATAGGTTAGACCTAGACGTTTCGCAACTGAGTAGGGCATGAGGTTTACGCTTGATCCGAGATCACATAGTGAACAAGCGAACACTGATTTTCCAATCTGAACAGAGAGGACAAACTTTCCAGGATCGTCTAACTTTTTGATCGGCCTGTTCTGAAGAACTGCACTGCATTCCTTAGAAATTAGCATCACGTCGTTATTGTTGGGGTCAAAATCGGTACGACGGAATCAACGGCCGAAACTCCCCGCAGAAATATAAAAGGAATCGTTTTGTAAAACCCGAAGAATCGTTTTATAAAACTCGAGGATCGTTTTATAAAACTCGAGGACCGTTTTATAAAACTCGAGAATCGTTTTATAAAACTCGAGAATCAAAACTCGAGGATCATTTTATAAAACTCGAGAAGCCGCTTTATAAAACTCGAAGATCGTTTTATAAAACTCGAGGATCGTTTTATAAAACTCGAGAAGCCGTTTTATAAAAATCGAAGATCGTTTTATAAAACTCGAAGATCGTTTTATAAAACTCGAGAAGCCGTTTTATAAAACTCGAAGATCGTTTTATAAAACTCGAGAAGCCGTTTTATAAAACTCGAAGATCGTTTAATAAAACTCGAGAAGCCGTTTTATAAAACTCGAAGATCGTTTTATAAAACTCGAAGATCTTTTTATAAAACTCGAGAAGCCGTTTTATAAAACTCGAAGATCGTTTTATAAAACTCGAGAAGCCGTTTTATAAAACTCGAAGATCGTTTTATAAAATTCGAGAAGCCGTTTTATAAAACTCGAAGATCGTTTTATATAAAACTCGAAGATCATTTTATAAAACTCGAGAAGTCGTTTATAAAACTCGAAGAATCGTTTTATAAAACTCGAGAATCGTTTTATAAAACTCGAAGAATCGTTTTATAAAACTCGAAGATCGTTTTATAAAACTCGAGAATCATTTTATAAAACTCGAGAATCGTTTTATAAAACTCGAAGATCGTTTTACAAAACCGCGAAAAACAGAAACCGCCGTAAAACGCGAACTAGTCCCATCTCGACTAGCTCGCCCACCGGCGAACTAAGCCAGCTCGGCTTAGTTCGCCGGTGGGCGAACTAGTCCCATCTCGACTAGTTTGCCCACGGGCGAACTAAGCCAGCTCGGCTTATTTCGCCGGTGGGCGAACTAGTCCCGTCCCGGCTAGATTGCCATTGGGCGAACTAAGAGGTGCTGACTTTGCCCCACTGGTTCTTTTCGCCTAGTTCGCCATATGGCGACCTAGCCAAGCTGAACTAGCTCGCCGTACGTCGAGCCGACCATCCCGAGCCTCGATCTCCCACATCCTTGATTCAAGGCATACGTCTTTCGACACGATCGTATTCCGAATCACGGTCGAAATGTCTCCCGTTTCGTCTCGATCCGTCCTATCGTTCGAGTTTTACGATAAAAACCGTAAAACTTTGTTTTCTCGAAAAGAACTCGAGGAAATCGTATAAAACGGCAACGGTTAAACGAAACACCAAATATCGCCTAAACTATACGATTTATTCGAGATTTTTCGTAAAAATCGTACAAAACGCGATTTTATTAAAACCCCGAGTAAATCGTAGAAAACGGTAATGATTAATCGAAACATTGAACATTGCTTAACTTTACGATTAACTCGAGAAACTTATCTACAAACGTCATCGTATCAGGAAACGATCTCGTCTAAAGTCGTAAAACGGATTTATCGCAAAACGGATCGGAAAGTCATAAAACGCGATAAAAGCCACTCGCGACTTTAAACGAAGTCCAACCCGAAGATACGACGACGTTTTGGCGATTTACTCGCAGAAAGAAGATAAATGTCAAACTTGAAGATAAGTGTCAAGTTTGAGGATAAATAGAAGATTTCCGCGGGAAAAAAGGAAAGATCGAGATAAATGGAAGATTCTCATTAAACTCGAATCTGGGCGAAATGGAAAGACTAAACCGCCTAGGAAGAGAGTATATAAGCAAGAGGCATAGGGCAGAAGCAAAGGACGAAAATCACAGCTCTCATCTGAGACTTTTACAACTTTTCTAGACTTAGAATTTTTCGCACTTAGAAACTTAGGCTTTTTCTCGACAAGTTCGGTTTCTATGACTGGCGCTCAATTACTAGATGAACTCGCCCAGGCAGTTCGATCTCTGGTCCAGCTCTATCAACTGAACTACGTTCGACTTGATCCCCGAAAGGGGTACGTAGGCAGCCTTTCATAAGGTTCAGTCTGAAATCAATCAAACCTTTTTCCTATCTTTTTCCGTCCTTCGTTATCGAGCTGCGACTA
>CAKOAT010184488.1:13724-27898 GCA_932364175.1 Eruca vesicaria subsp. sativa
TGCGGCCAAAGCCTTTGTAATTCCCTGTAATGATCGCAACGTTCTTACGCGAATCGGAAATAAGATCGACTTTCTTTATAAATTCGTTTTATTGCGTTTTTCATATTTTTCCGCATTTATTTGGTTACTTGTCGTTGGCTTTCGCAGAGATCCGGTTCCTCTGGGAAATTAGGGTTTTCCTAAGTTTCCTTATTTAACGAAAATCGACAAGTGTGAATCTCGGTTCCCACAGTTATCTGAGGAGATCTTGCCAGAAACTAATCCCTTTACAAGGCTGCGCATCGAAGGAATCATCTGAATCGCATCCATAAGGGATAACTTAACTGTCAAGTCTTCTAACATCTTTTTGCACTTCATCTCTTCGCAATCCTTTCGTGATTTCCTTGCAGGAACATGGTAAGGAACCTTCGGACTATACACGCGAGTGGGAACAGGTGGTACTTGTGTAGCAGGAGCTACGGGTTCTGTGACAGTCGGCTGTTCCACGTCGTGTTCATCTTCATGAGTTTCCTCGAGCCTAGGGTGTTCACCTTCTTTCTGCTTCCCTTTCTCTCTTGCAGTGAGTTTCTTTGTGATTGGTCCTGGTAGTTGTTTTCCTCTTCTTAACTCAACCGCATTACAGTCCTTGGGGTTCTTGTCTGTCTTCCTAGGGAGTGTTCTCTGCTGTCTCTTAACAGCTTCAGCAGTTTGGGCAATCTGAACATCCATTTTCCTTATGTGACTCGCTACAGCATCATACTTGGAGTTTAATTCCGTGAACATGTTATCCATCTTAGTGTTGATCTCATTGGTGACCTGATTCAGAGCCTTCCATTGAATGTGCTGACCTTGCAGGAGCTGTTGCATCATCCCCTTTAGTTCATCCGGCGGACCGCTCACGTTTGCTGAATTAGTTTGCGGATTGGTCTGTCGATTCTGATAGTGGTTCTGAGCTTGGCTGAGGACGAACATCTTTCCATTCTGATTCTGTGCAAACGGTTTCTGATATCCGGAGTTCTGAGGTTGGTTTCCTTGAGGTCTGTCGTTTGGATTTTCTGAATTGGTCTTGTATGAGAAAAGGTGCTGATTGTTTCTCACATTAGGATTTGGATGGAAGTTCTTGATCTGCCATCCTTGACCATTAACATAGCTGACCTCCTGTTGGTCTGCATCTAGTGTTCCCGCTTCAGTTGCTGTGTCAGCGGATGTTGGGTCAAGAGAAGCTTCCTCCAGGACGTAGATTTGATTCTGGTTATGTTTGAGAAGCTGGTCCATTTTAGCGGCTATATCATCAATCTTCTTAGTGCCCATGCTGTTCACCTTCTTGGAGCTGTCGATCTCTTCGTTTTTGTTTGACGCACTAGCTGCCATGTCGGATGTTGGGTCAAGAGAAGCTTCCTCCAGGACGTAGATTTGATTCTGGTTATGTTTGAGCAGCTGGTCCATCTTAGCGGCTATATCATCAATCTTCTTAGTGTCCATGCTGTTCACCTTCTTGGAGCTGTCGATCTCTTCGTTTTTGTTTGACGCACTAGCTGCCATGTTTTCTATTAAGGCATTCGCTCCTTCAGTAGTTTGAGTCATAAAATCTCCGTTACTAGCAGCATTCAAAGCATTACGGAACTCCCATGCAACCCCATCGTAGAAGATTCCAAGAACGTGGTCATCACCGAAACCGTGATGCGGGCAGTCTCGGAGGATGTCATTGAAACGCTCCCACGCTTCATTAAATGGCTCACTAGAGAGCTGCTTGAAGGATGTGATCTTGTTTCTCAACGCAGCTGTTTTCGCCTTGGTGTAGAAGTGATCTAGAAAGGCTGCTCTGACTTGTTCCCATGAAGTGAGGGACCCCGTTGGCAAAGATTTGAGCCATCTTGAAGCCTTATCTGCTAAAGAGAATGGAAACAACATGCACTTGATGAAATCTGGTGGCACACCGTTTGCACGATTGAAACCGCAAATCTCTTCAAAAGCTTCAATGTGTTCCATTGGTATTTCAGCTGGTAACCCATGGAACATCTTTCTTTGGACCAGATTGATCATGCCAGGTTTGATTTCGAAGTCCGCTCTTTGGCATGCTGGTGGAGCGATAGCAGAACGCGTTGCAGGAATGTTACGTGGTTGGTTTCGTTCTCCGATCGGAACAGGTTGCTCCACACGTGCTGCCTGTTGAGCAGCTAATTGTTGTGCAGCCATTGCTTCCTGCATTTGTTGCATCTCTTGACGCATCTGTTGCATGGAGGCTGCTACTTGTTCTGGTGTACCGTAGTCGCCCATGTTGACGTTGGTCGGTCTTTGTTGTTGACAATTTGTTCTTTCTAACCTTGCTAGCTCCTGATTTGAAAGCGTGACTAACTCTCCTTGTGCGTTTCTCCGAGTATGTCTACAGGTCATGCACTTGGTTCATCAGCCTGCAATTAAAAGGGATAAGCAAATTATAAGTTTTAGACTAAATAAATAACCGAAAAATAAAGGTACAAATCTGGTCTCCTTCGCAACGGTGCCAAAACTTGATACACTAAAATTAGATCTTTGTCTACTGTCAAGTTAACAATGTAGTTGTAATACGTTTAGATTCAATTCCAGAGGACCAGTCTACACTTTATCTTTATAGGATCAAAATATAGCTAAAACAAAAGGGGTTTTTAAAGTAAAAGAAATAACTTAAAAAGCAAGTAACAAGCGAGGTTGTTTTCAAGAGGTTAAAGGCGCTAGTCTAGGGTTTCCTAACGGGAATGGAGTTCGCAAGCCGAGCTACTATTCAAGTTCAATATGTGCTAGTCTAAACTCGGATCACTCTGTTGAATCAACCCACTGTCGTGGTGTTGATTGCCTTTGCTGATTTCCCTTGATACCTAAACTGTCGTTTGGATCAAGACAAGACACCAAGCCTTAGAGATCAAGTCCGATAAGTTCACAGAACACCCTAGTATCTACTCTCGCTGACTAGGGATGTTAAGCTCATTCAATTCGTATCAGATTATCAATCAACGGTTAGCTAAATCAATTAATCCTGGTTCATGCAACAAGTGATCAATTCGATGCAAGCATTAAGGTAGGACTATGAATGTAGACAATCTTAGATTAACTTATCTAAGCTCAGCCAACGAAACCAACCCTAGAACCCTAAACTAACTTGATGACTACTCAGACATAACACAAGAACTGAGCATGATTTCTGAATAATACTGCATGCAAAATAAATAAGAAATCAGAGGGTTCAGGATGATCTTCTCAAGGAGATAGATGAAGCCGTCTCCCTTACAAGTAGCAATTGCTCAAATCAAAGCTCTCAAGTCTCTCTTGCATAAAAACTAAGGTAAAAAGCCTAGGAAAATAAAAAGGGGAATATATAGTAAGCCACAGGCGGCAGAAGAGAAAAATAGGGAAAACTAGGACAAATTCCGAAATAGAATCTTTATTTCCTAGATCGTCGGGGAACAGTTTGTCAAGCTGTTCCGGTCACACGAGAACATCTTGCCAGACTGTTCATATCAAGAAAACCTTCGAAACAGGTTCTTTTCTTCTCTTTTCTTTTCACACGATCGTTCTCCTCATCTATGGAACTCTTCAACCTGTAATAACTTCAAACAACTAGAAAGACTCGATAAAACCATTAAAAACCATTAGTAGAAAGTACTTATTTTATGACAAAAACACACTATATCAGACATGCAGACCAGTCCGCATCAGAGAAAGCAGTTACTTGAAGAAGAAGAATAGAAAAGACCCTGACCAGGTGCATTCTTCAAGTAATGAAGCACTCGATTAGCTGCTTGTAAATGTGTATCACGCGGATGAGCCATGTACTGGCTGAGCTTGTGAATAGGAAATGTAATATCAGGCCTGGTATGGGTCAAATATAGGAGACGACCAACCAAACGTCGATAAACTGAAGCATCAGGAAGTAAAGTACCATCATCTTCAGACAACTTCAAAGTAGGATCCATAGGAACACTCACTGGTTTACAACCCAACAAACCAGAATCCTCAAGTAACTCAAGAGTATACTTTCTTTGGTTAATAGAAATCCCAGTACTATTCCCTGCAATCTCAAAGCCAAGAAAGTACTTCGCTGGACCCATATCAAGAAGCTTAAAAGCACCCTTCAACACATCTTTAAACTGAAGAACCGCATCATCATTATTACCCAATATCAAAATATCATCAACATACACCAAAATGGCAATGTAAGCATAAGAGTCATAACGAACAAACCAAAATCGAAATCAAAGTCGAGAAAAATATGAAATCGAAAGAGAAAAGCTCAGAACGAACGCTGAATCGAATCGAGGAAGCGGAAGAGAAGAGCACGAGGCTCTGATACCATATTAGATCCAGAGATCGAACACTTGAGCAAGAGAGAAAATGAAGAAGAAGAAGATTATTGTTATTGATTTCATAAGAGTTTGTTACAACGTCATTTTCTATTTATACCTCAATACACGGTTTAACAACATGTTAACCGGTTTACTCTAATCTCTATTATAAAATGATTCCGGTTTGATATGATAGTCTAATAAGGTAGCTAATGGTTTTGTGTGATCTTTTGATGTTTATACAGGAAGCTTATCAATATAAACTAAAATTCTAGTAAGAATATGCACACGGTTTGTTGACAGTACCTAGTTTATTTGAAAGAGCTAGTACAAGAGAATCTTGAATTGACTATTGTGCCTCAGTTTGTACTACCAATTCTCGAGTGTGTTGAGAATGACTAGTAATGTAATGATAGGTCCCAGTTATGGGGAAATGACGAAATCAATGTTGATCAAAACAAGAACACTTTGGTTTTAAAGACAAGTTTACTACAGTTTTCTCTTCCCCTTTCATTTAACTCTGCCTCATGCTTAAATACAAAATTAATGAAGGAAATAAACTAACTACTACGTGAGTGGGTAAGCAACACACATCCTCAAATTAAGGAAATATAATCCCACTAAATAAAAAGGCAATATGGAAACTAAAACTTCTGAACAACTGATTTGGTCTTCATGGAGATGGCCACGTTAACTTCTTGCTCAAGTTGTATCAGGAAAAGCCTTAGGCCTTGGAAGCTTTCATCTTTGCAAAAACGGACTTTTTTCTCATAAAAATACAGCAGTCTCGACATTGTATGTAAGAAAATCATAATGGGGTCAGGGATGTAATGGGGCCCAAAATCTCCAACTTCGAAGGTTGTCGGGATGTCTACTACAACCGGTGTCACATCTGCTGAATGCTCATCAGAACAAGTGGAACAGGCTTACTCTGCGACTCAAGCCACGCGTCGATGCATTGGGCGTGAAACCCATGTTTACAGCTCGGTAAAACCTTGACTTCGTCTCCGCCGGCGAGCTCGGAGAGACAAACGACACGTTCGACGTTGTCCTCAAATTTCCCAGTGTTGAAATCAACGACGGGGATTGATCGGATGCGGATGGAGCCATGGAGGGGTCACCATTGGGCAGCTCCGTGATGTTGATAATAACATGGTCATTACTGGTACCAGAACCATGATCATGATGATCATTGTTGGCATCATCATCATCAACAGAATAATGTTTATAAGCGCCACAGAGTACTAGTCCAAGGAGGCCAAAAGAACACCGAACGATACCATTCAAAAAATTCCTGTGGGCATTCTTGTCACCACGATGAGAAACCCAATGCGCCAGTGTAACGGAGCCAAGAATAAATACAGAGATAGCATAAGAAAGTGCTAAAATTTGGCTCATCTTCGAATATGTGTTTCTTCTCAACATAGCTGAAGGTGGAAGGAAAGATGATAAAGCTTGAGTAAGAAATCGTAATGATTTTTTATTTGTTTTCATGAATATACATTACATGTATTTATAGGTTAAGTGATCTTACCATTGTTCTTTAAAAGGAAAACTCACTAAACTTGAATAAATCAAAAAAGGTAAAAGTAAGTAATTTCCTTATTTGAAATGGTTATCTAAACCATGACCATAAATGTATGTTTGACCTACCGTAAGAAATCGTGAGTTTAACTACCTAAACTTGTGAAAATAACGTGACTTTTTATGTGTCTAAATTTAAACAAACTTTTATATTGGCAGCGTATGTTATAAATGCTACTACAACTCAAGCAGCATACTGTAAATGACGGAGCCAGACATTCGACCGTCACGATCATAATATATGACGAGGTTTTTTAGCTCAACCATATATATAAAAGACTCGTAAGAGAGTATTCAAATCTAAATGACTGGACAAATGAGATCTCAAGAAGTTTTCCTTTAAACCCTCTTGAGATTATTATTCATGGAACAGGTCCGGCTCAATATGGGTCCTTGTGCAAGTTACTTTCTTAAATTAAAATTTAAAACTGTATTTATCTAAAATTAGGGCTTTTTTTACAAAAACATAAAAGAATACAAGTAAAATTTTGAAAAGAAGATGAGACCTAGTGCAAATGCATTGCTGGCATTGGTGTAGAGCCGGCACTATGGAACATTGATTATTCTGTATCGGAGCTGCTCTAAGATTTAGGGGGGGGGGGGTGTATAAGCGATTTATTAAATATTTTAACTATTTTTTTTTTTACAAATTTGGAGATCAAATTTTTGTTCTCGAGCTTATTTCTATATAATTTTTTTTCCAAAAATTTTGGGAGTTTCAGACCATTATTTCATTAGCTTGGCTCAAGACTGGTTTAGTAAGCCATATTTGTAGTTAAAGGTTAACACAATGCAATTTTACAAACATGTACGGTAGATATTCTATAAATTAATATTTTTTTCTGGTCCTAAATTGGAACGGTTTAGAATATGACACAAATCGATAAAATAATACAATAATAACTTTATAGAGAATCCAATGTAAATATATGGTTCCATTCAAATTATAAATTAATAATTTATATATATATACATATTTTATATAAAATGAATCTATCATTGTATTCTTTGTTTTACATTCACAATAAATTTATCTTTATATTTTTGTAACAATTTTATATATTTTAACAATATTTAGTAAAATTATATCTAAAACCACCTTTAACTTCTATGAAATATATTTTATATACACCAAATAATATACTAAACCAATATAAATGTTAGCTGAAAAAATAATTTCTATATTAAATATATATATATTTATTTATTTATTTTAAAAATATCTGAAAATAGAAAGATCTAAATATTTGTTTCTTAAATTAATAAAATTAAAAGAAGTAGTGAATCAGAATAATTTGAAAATGTTTAAACTTAGTTAACAACTATAATAACACAAAACTTAAGCAAAAAATTATAATTGTCATAAGTTTTTTCTCTTTTTTTTATGTAATACTTTTATATACGTAAAAATGTGAATAGAATTTATCAAATCATATGTTAGAATAATAATTATATAATTTTATACATTTAAAATTTAAATATAATCAAGATATATATATATATGTATGTATTATATAATGCCGGATTGGAGCGGATATCCGTTTCCCAAAATTTTAATATTTGTGATTTGATTTGATTTTAACGGATGTTAATTTTTATTATTAGATTTGCTTTGTAAATTTACATAAAATGTCGGTCTAACATTTTTATTCTTTTGCTTGATGCCCTAAATTCACTTAAAATTTTATGTCCTTATTGTTCATGTAATTTTTTAGTGCCCTATATATAATTAAAATTATCATTTAAAATTATGATGCCCTAAGATGTCATTTACTTCGATTGTGCTCCAGACTGGTCATGTTTACGGATATTCAGAATATTTGAATAAAATCAAAACGAATAACGAATCGAATTAAATTTAACGATTAAAATATCCAGCCCTAAAAGGGATAACACAAGCACACACAAGTGTTTTTCTGAGTTCAGTGATATTCAGAAATGGTGTACTGTTATTGTTCTTGTCTACGTGAACCCCATAGCAACCTATAAGTATCATGTGAATGCATGTCAATCACTAATAGAAAATCATTTCTGGATGACAAATCTTCAATAATCTGGAGAAGTATAATTATCATTAAGTTTATATGAGTAAGAGTATCCCTTTCTTATTAATAGAGAAACAATTTGAAAAACCAACCTTCAATGTGTAAGTTATTTACAAGGGTGCCATGCTGAGGTGGCAGCACCACAATCATTCTCAATCTACATATTAAACTATCCATTCTTCACGAGAGTATTTACATCAAATGCCATTACAATTCAACCTACTAATTCTCGTTGGGCAATTCATTAAAATTACATACTATTTAAATATTTATCATTTGATTTAGTTTTATCATATGTTAAATTAAACCAAACATAGTAGTTGACTCACCGAGTACTTCCCCCTCATGTTGGCCATACATACCGCTCCACCTTTGTTTGCATAGAAGACTATTACATCCGCTGTTTAGATTATAAATATACACGTAGATGTTTAGATTTTATGTGAAAATAGTTCTTCATACATAATCTTTCAAGTGTTTTATCAAATCGAACAACGACAATAACAGACAATCAAAACATTTCAGCTAAACATATGAACTGGTTTAATCTATATACTCTTACTCATATAAACTTAATGATAATTATACTTCTCCAGATTATTGAAGATTTGTCATCCAGAAATGATTTTCTATTGGTGATTGACATGCATTCACATGATACTTATAGGTTGCTATGGGGTTCACGTAGACAAGAACAATAACAGTACACCATTTCTGAATATCACTGAACTCAGAAAAACACTTGTGTGTGCTTGTGTTATCCCTTTTAATAGTTAAATTTAATTCGATTCGTTATTCGTTTTGATTTTATTCAAATATTCTGAATATCCGTAAACATTACCGGTCTGGAGCACAATCGAAGTAAACGACATCTTAGGGCATCATAATTTTAAATGATAATTTTAATTATATATAGGGCACTAAAAAATTACATGAACAATAAGGACATAAAATTGTAAGTGAATTTAGGGCATCAAGCAAAAGAATAAAAATGTTAGACCGACATTGTATGTAAATTTACGAAGCAAAACAAATAATAAAAATTAACATCCGTTAAAATCAAATCAAATCACAAATATTAAAATTTTGGGAAACGGATATCCGCTCCGATCCGGCATTATATAATACATACATATATATATACATATATATATATATATATACTAGGTGTTTTGCCCGCCATGCGGGCTTAAGCCTTTTATAATTATTTGTTAGTAAATATATTAATAATAAAAAGGAAGCATAAATTATTATTTGTGTTTGCATTTTGAATTTTTTTATTTATCTTAAAAATTATTCAATATTATCTCTTTAATTATATAAAATTAAGAATTTTAATTAATTATTATGTAATTTAATCTTAAAAATTATTCAATATTATCTCTTCAATTATATAAAATTAAGAATTTTAATTAATTATTATGTAATTATTTGTTTTCTGCTTTTGAATTTTTAAATATTTTATCAAAAGATAGTTTCGGATAACAATAAAATATATATAGGAATTATCTTTTAAAAATAAAATATATTTTCAGATTTTGGATAACTCTTTTTGTTATTATTTAAATAACTTATCTAATTAAATATTTAAATTCGTTTTTGTATTTAATTAATTCATATAATTTATTCATTAAGGGTATAATCGATATTAGCCGCTCTAACTTTTAACGTGAGAGCTCCGTCGCGAAAAATCACTTCGCAAATAATAGTATAGATATCTTGATTATATTTAAATTTTAAACGTATAAAATTATATAATTATTATTCTAACATATGATTTGATAAATTCTATTCACATTTTACGTATATAAAAGTATTACATAAAAAAGAGAAAAAATTTATGACAATTATAATTTTTTGCTTAAGTTTTGTATTATTATAGTTGTTAACTAAGTTTAAACATTTACAAAGTATTCCGATTCACTACTTCTTTTAATTTTATTAATTTAAGAAAAAAAAATTAGATCTTTCTATTTTAAGATATTTTTAAAATAAATAAAGAAATAAATATATATATATATATATATATTTAATATATAAATTATTTTTTAAACTGACATTTATATTGGTTTAGTATATTATTTGGTGTATATAAAATATATTTCATAGAAGTTAAAGGTGGTTTTAGATATAATTTTACTAAATATTGTTAAAATATATAAAATTGTTACAAAAATATAAAGATAATTTTTTTGTGAATGTAAAACAAAGAATGCAATGATAGATTCATTTTTATATAAAATATGTATTCTTACAAAAATATAAAGATAATTTTATTGTGAATGTAAAACAAAGAATACAATGATAGATTCATTTTTATATAAAATATGTATATATATATATATAAATTATTAACTTATAATTTGAACGGAACCATATATTTACATAGGATTCTCTATAAAGTTTTTATTGTATTATTTTATCGATTTGTGTCATATTCTAAACCGATCCAACTTAGGACCAGAAAAAAATATTAATTTATAGAATATCTACCGTACATGTGTGTAAAACTGCATAGTGTTAACCTTTAACTACAAATATGGCTTACTAAACCAGTCTTGAGCCAAGCTAATGAAATAATGGTCTGAAACTCCCAAAATTTTTGGAAAAAAAATTATATAGAAATAAGCTCCAGAACAAACATTTTAGATCTCCAAATTTGTAAAAAAAATAAAAGTTAAAATATTGAATAAATCGCTTATACACCCCCCCCCTAAATCTTAGAGCAGCTCCGATACAGAATAATCAATGTTCCATAGTGCCGGCTCTACACCAATGCCAGCAGTGCATTTGCACTAGGTCTCATCTTCTTTTTCAAAATTTTACTTGTGTTCTTTTATGTTTTTGTAAAAAAACCCTAATTTTAGATAAATACAGTTTTAAAATTTAATTTAAGAAAGTAACTTGCACAAGGACCCATATTGAGCCGGACCTGTTCCATGAATAATAATCTCAAGAGGGTTTAAAGGAAAACTTCTTGAGATCTCATTTGTCCAGTCATTTAGATTTGAATACTCTCTTACGAGTCTTTTATATATATGGTTGAGCTAAAGAACCTCGTCATATATTATGATTGTGACGGTCGAATGTCTGCCTCCGTCATTTACAGTATGCTGCTTGAGTTGTAGTAGCATTTATAACATGGCAGAATTTCAATTATACCACTTTGGTGGTACCACTTTTCATGTTTACCATCAACAAAGGAACATTTTCAAAAATACACATTTTATTAAAGGATAAAAGACTCTTATATCATTGTTCTTTATATATATACATATAATAAATATTAAATAAAATATTAACCCTAAACCTTAAAACATCAATTCTAAACTCTAGGTCCTAAAAAGTAAACCCTAAACCCTAAAATCATCCCTAAACCCTAATATATCAATTCTAAACCTTAAACCCTAAACTCTAAAACCTAAAAAGTAAACCCTAAACCCTAAAAAATCAACACTAAACCCTAAACTATCAATCCTAAACCCAAAACCCTAAACCCTAAATTCTAATAGTATTTTGACTGTTAAAATTTTAATGGTAAAGTTGGTTAGTGTAAAGTTGAAAAGTAGTATCTTGAAAGTGTTATTTCTGGCAATTTCCCTTATAACAAACGCTGCCTATATAAAACTTTGTTTAAATTTAGACAGTACATGCTCTTCGTGTAATGAAGCTCAAGAAGATATCAACCATGTCTTGTTCCACTGCAAATTTGCGAAGGAAGTGTGGTCGCGTTCTCAAGTTCCAATGCCTCCTTCTGGATCTTGGTCGAATTCTATATTCCTCAACATGTATCACTTGGTATCATGTAGCAGGAAGAGAAATTCATCTCCAGAGTCGGGTAAAATTTTTCCCTGGATTTTGTGGCATTTGTGGAAGGCTAGGAACAATTTTTGCTTTGAAAATGTCAGAATTGATCCGACTAACGTCTTGGAAAATGCTACGGTTGAAGCTGAGATCTGGAGGTCTATGCAGAGTTCTACGTCTGAGGCTAATAATGGACTGGATCATCAATGTTCTACTAATGTTACTTGGTCCAAGCCTCAGGGGGGCTGGATCAAATGTAACGTAGCATCTGCTTGGTCTGATAATGTGCAAAACTCTGGTGGTGCTTGGATAGTACGTAATTCAATGGGAGAAGTAATTTATCACAGTAGAAGAGCTTTCTCTGGTATGGAGAATATGCTTATATCGGATCTTAATGCTCTTCACTGGGCGGTGGATGATATGGCTACTTTTAGAAGAGAGAAGATTGTGTTCGAAACTTCTTTGGAGAGATTGAGGAACGCCTTCATATTTCCCCACACTGATCACCACATCTATGGTTTGGTTTCCATGATCCTTACTAGCCTTTCGTCTGTTAGAGATTGGAGATAGTTGTCATTCGCATAATTGTCATATTTTATGCATTATCACCACATCTATGGTTTGGTTTCCATGATCCTTACTAAACTTCTTATTTTATGCATTTGTTTTATATATTTCTTATGTTGGATAATTGTCATTTGGTTAGGTTAATGATCCAAAATGTTTTACGTTTAGGATCTTTGGTGTTTTATTTAAGGCATAGCCTTGAGTTTCATTAATAAGAGTAACGTTTTACAATCATCTCTTCCTCTTATTACTTTCTGTTCAAGCAACACAATTATCACCAACGATCTAAGGTTCTTCGAGCGATCCTTCTTCCTACGTCTAGGTCTGTGCATCCCCTTCCTTCTAACCTACAAGCAAGGTTACTAGTTTGGAACTAATACTTGGGTATCCTATCTCATTGGTATCAGATACTAAACTCCTCAGGACCAAGCTATGGATACAAGGTCAACCACCGCTTTGAATGACATGAGCAAACAAATTGGCGAGCTGCGTTCATCACAAACGCAACAAATGCAATAATAGAGAAGTACTTCGCTCATACCCCACCACCTGTTAACCAACGTGAAGGGAAACAAGGCCAAGCAGAAAACAGCTACGGACATTACTACTAGGGAATCACCTCAACCAGACGCACCAGACCGCTCAATCCAGACCAAAACCAACTGCCACCTCTAGCTAATGGACTATCATTTTGGCTGAAAAAGTTAGGTTTTCGATGTTCGATGGTTCTGAACTCAGGGAATTGATATATCGTTGTGAGCAATTCTTTTCGTTGGAAACACCACAGAACATAACATAATGCAGTGGAAAAGATTGTTAAGTTTCGTACCACAAAAAAAAGCTAATCGACGTATAAAACCAACCAAACACAACATCCATGTACTAAGTTGAATGAAGATAAGCCTATGAATAGTCTTAGCCACCATAAATAATACACTTTTTTTTTGGTCGAACCTTTCTTTCTTACTAAATTAAACATCCAATACAGAGTTTCTCATCCCAGAGGGAGAGTTAGAAAACAGAAAACAGAGAGTCTTTCGCAATGCGATCCGCAACGGAATTAATTACAATCACGAGAGATAAACTGAAAGGAGATAGAGTTTAGGGAACAAGTAAACACACTGATTTCGTGGATGATCCCTTTGAGTGAGACCACAGAAGAAACTCCTGTGAGCAGGCCAACTAGACATTTGGAATCTGTAAAACAGACCACGTCCTTGAAACCCAATGAAATAGCCATAGAGATGCCTAATTTTAGTGCCATCAAGGCCGAAGCTACAAACTGGCGAGCAGGTGATCCTTGGAAAGGGACTGTGCCATCTGAATCTGTCGCTATCCAACCTAAGCCACTGTCACCGGAGGACCTGTTCCAAGCAGCATCCAAGAAACAGATTAGAGACTTAGAAGGTACCTGTGAGGGTTGGTGGTTTTGCGCCTCTTGCGCTGAAGCTAGAGAGTCTTTAGACGAAGTAGAGTTAATTCCTGGGCAAGGTAGAGCTGATTGTGCCATTCCTTTGCTAGTTTTATGGGCTTTTAGGATCATATCTGATTCAGAGAAAGACTTATCTTCAAACTTAAATTTATTACGACTAGTCCACAACACCCACATAATCCAAGGATATAGAGGAGATGCCAGCCACACCGGTGGGAGATTTGTCATTCGAGTGCACCGATTCAATAAGACACTCAAGGACTGGCAGTTGTTTGTGTTGGGAACTAAACTGGCGGGGGCGATGCTCCATACCTTCCTAGCTATAGGACAAGAGAATATAACATGGAAGGTAGTTTCCAGCTCCCCACACCGTTTCCATTTACCATCCGAACTGATGCTTCTTTTCAGAAGTGTTTCACCAACCGCTAATGCATTTATCTTTAA
>CAKOAT010184488.1:30286-41164 GCA_932364175.1 Eruca vesicaria subsp. sativa
CCAAATTAACGAGCCAAGTTCCAGCAATCTAACTTGTTCTGATGAGCATCCAGCAGATATGACGGCGGTTGTGGTAGACATCCCGACAAGCCCCGAGATTGGAGATTTGGGCCCATTACATTCCTGAGCCCGTTATGAGTTTTTTCTTCACGTACATTGTCGAACGTCTCTTTATTTCTCTGTCAACTGTTTTTTTTTTTGTAAACACTCTCTCTCTGGCAACTGTTGCAGAATCTTTGCCTTTTGATATTGTATACTTCCTCTGTTTCAAAATGTTTCATATTTTCACATTTCCACACTTATTAAGAAAACACATTAATTTTTTCTTACAACTACATTCTTTTCCTTAATTAATTATTCCCTAGAACTTTTAACCAAGACTAATTCTTAGATTCAACCCCTCCAATAGAATTTTTCTTACAACTACATTCTTTTCCGTAAGTTATATTATGTTTTTAAAAAGAAAAATAATAAAAATAATAATAATTAATAAAAACGAAAATAATTCTTTTTAATGAAAATATTTTAACACTAAACTCTAAAAATTTTATGTTTATGATTTACCCAAGGGTTTAGGGTTTACTATTAGAGTTTAGGGTTTAGTGTTTATGATTTACCCAAGGGTTTAGGGTTTAGGATTAGAGTTTAGTGTTTATAATTTACTCTAGGGTTTAGGATTAGAGTTTAGGGTTTAGTGTTAAAATACTTTTTCTTAAAGAATTATTTTATACAAATTATTCAAAGGTTTATGATTTACCTAGGGGTTTAGGTTTACGATTAGATTTTAGAGTTTAGTGTTAGAATATTTTCTTTAAAAAAATTATTTTCATTTTTATTAATTATTTTTTGTATTTTTTTGTATTTTTATTCTTAAAAACATAATATAACTTAACAAGATTTTGTTTCCTTTAGTGAACCTAGAATAACTCTTTAACCAATGGAATTTTAACAAGCACAATTATGATTTTTAAAGTTTACAATTTACTATTAATAAATGCATTGAAAATATAAAAATTGTATCTTTTTGAAATGAACATTTGTTTCTAAAACATAGATCTTTTTGAAACGGAAGGAGTATTTTTTACAGAGAAAAAAAGATTCCACGGCATAAATATTTTTATCTGACATTACTACTCAATCGAAAGTAATCACTAGCTAGAGGTTGTATTATATTTTCTTATTAAAAAGGGATCCTTCCTTTTAATGAGTTTTTTTTTTACATTTTCTAAAATTACTCTTCATGATATAAACAAATTTTATTTTCATTAATGACAATATAATCTTTTGGTTTTTAGGCCTAAAAACAATTTAATAATGGCTTTCATTAATGGGCTAAATTCATATTCTAATTATTTATGACTTTTCTTTAAAAAATAAACACATCTGCCTTAATTGACATAGTTAGAACTTGGAATTTTGATATTAGCTCACGGGTCCCGCCCCGTTTAACCCGCCACAGAATAGGTCGATCGATTTGAAAATTTTAAGTTGCTAGTACGGGTGCGGATCAAGTGTATTTTACGCGGGATAAGTACGGATTGTTATAATTTCAACTGCAGGTACCCGGTAATCCGCAAAAATTGTTTTTTACATTTATTTTTCAAAAAAATACTTATTTTTAATATTAAAAATTATAGTAGATACTAATACATCAAAATAATTATACAGGCTAAACTACTGTAAATTTATATCCAATCATCCAAAGTTACATCTTTTTATAAAAACCAAAAAAAGAGTAAAAGGTAACCAAAACTTCTTTAGGAATTGTTGACACTAGGATGACGAAAGTTTAAGAATTGTTGACACTAGAATGATGAAATTTTAACCACATAAATCTCTCTCTCTCTCTCTCAATAAACTTTGGGCTTTTGGCTTTTAGTAACTGTTGTAAATTGTACCTAAGAGCGGCAAACATGTTTTAGTTTTCTCTTTCTTCCATTTGCTGAGGTTTAAGATTTCATGTATATATATATATTTTTTCCAACTTATGTATTTCTTTAGCATTTAAGTACTGTTAATGAGTTTCTTATATATAGCTTTCCAGACACCTTGTGGGTACAATATATAACTGCCTCTGGTGTTTTTAAGAAATTAGTTGTAAGTTGCTACCAATTTTATTTTTTTTCACCAATTGTTCTTATGCAAAGATTTTCCTAAACTGCTCTTTTGTTTTTTGGTTGATTTTAAGGTCTGNTCTTTAGCATTTAAGTACTGTTAATGAGTTTCTTATATATAGCTTTCCAGACACCTTGTGGGTACAATATATAACTGCCTCTGGTGTTTTTAAGAAATTAGTTGTAAGTTGCTACCAATTTTATTTTTTTTCACCAATTGTTCTTATGCAAAGATTTTCCTAAACTGCTCTTTTGTTTTTTGGTTGATTTTAAGGTCTGTTGTTACTAGTTTTTTGTTGCAAAAATTATTCTGCTCCATAGATAAGGTTTATATGTTACTTTTAGAATAAATTCAGTTTCTGAATTTTATACTTATGCTCAAAGTCAGACTGTAGTGTTTTCTTTTTGTTTTTAATAAGTTGCACTATACATGCAGTGATGAGCGATGTGATTTCCACAAACAATACTAGCACTGCACGCAAAGGATTCATAATTGTTCTCGGAAGGTGTTACTGGAGCTCTCTGCTTTTCTCTTTTCTTTCATTTTTTATCTTCCATGTGAGATGAATCTCCCTTGGTGGGTGCTTCAAGAAAATACCGGGATTTCATTATTATTGTTACCCAGCATAATAGTAATCGTGAAAATCCGGTGAATCATAGAACATTAACCAAGGGAGAATAAACTAATTAATATAGCAGAAATTGGTGGGAATACCCCTAAATATACCCCATATTTGCTATATACCCTTTCAAAATAGAAACTATTTCGTCTGACCATTATACCCCTATCTCACTCTCTCTCTCTTCTCTCCCTTATCTTCTAATCTATTTATCTCTCACACATGTCATGTTTATGCTTTCATTTTTCATCATAAATCTCTATTTTTTACTCTGATTCTTTTGACACTCATATTGCTAATATTATTATCTCACATTGATTCTACTATTTTCAATTTCAAATCTTGAAATATTCATTCTTTTATTTAGATAATAAGTAAGTTAACAGCTATTTCATTATTTACCCGTTATTATTATATTTTAATGAATTTGTAACTGATACATATAGTGTTAGCGGTTACAAATAGGTTTACGGCTATTTGATAGATAATTGATTAGCGGTTAATATATCTATTTTTATATTACTAGTATTGTTAACACGCTAACTTGTTTTGTTAGCAATTTGTTTAACACGTTAATAAATAGACGTAACCCGATAACAAAATTTGTACCATGTTAAAATTTTGTTAATTTGCTAAAAAAATTTATATCATGGTAAAAATATGTTAACTCGGTAACAAATTTTGTATAACAAAGTAAGGGTAATTTTGTCCATTCAAGTAATAAAAACTACCATGTTTTGTCTTTATGTCATATCATGGGTAGTCTACTAATTATGGTCCCAAATGAGGGTATTGGGCAAAATCACTCTTAATATAGGTGTTTTTCATTCTGCAAATACATCATTACAATCAGTGTTTCTATGCTTAAATAAAAGAATTAATATTATGTGTCTTTTCTGCTTACTATATGTGACAATTGCATCAAAATCCTTATATTTTTATAGATACTTAGATTTGCTAATTAAGTTATGTGCATAACACTGAGGCCCTTCCCTCTATTAAATTAGTTTTTTTTATACTTCCTATATTTCATAACACACTAGGGTAAATTCAGCCTACGGACAGACGGATAAATAAACTAACAATATAAATTTATTTATAAACTTTAACTTAATTTTAACTAAAAGTAGCATTAATTTTCGCAATTTTAACCGTGTATTTTACTATCCATTCTATAAATTAAATACTTGTTTAGTTATAATAAAATTTTTAAAAGTGTAGCTGAAATTAAATACTTGTTTAGTTATAATAAAAATCTGAAAAATGTAATTCTTTATTCTCTCTCAATGTTCGTTTTGGTTTAGCTATACCAATATTTTAAATTGGGAAAAATGATTGCCAGCTACCTGACGTATCGGCCCGGCTGACTATGCAACGTAAAGAAATGCACACTCAGCTACATCAAATATATGATATGCATACTGTTAATCTATGAATTTTATGTTGTTATGTAGCTAACACCACAAGAATAATTATATCAATTATATCACAAAAATAATTAAATTAATAAAATGTATATATAAAAAACGTTTTAAGATATGGAAAATATTTTTTAATTTGATGTTTTTATTATTTTATTTTAAAACGTTTTGTACAATAATATTAAAATTAATATTCTTTAAAAAAACTGTTTTAACTTTATTTTATTTTTATATATTTTAATAGTTTTCTAGTTTAGCATTTATTTTTATATACAATTTAAGTAATTAATTATATTTATAAAGTAAAGATAGGAAAGTATTTTGTTTTTTTAATGAAACTACATAATTAGGTATACTAGTTGCATATTCCCTGCGCAAGCGCTGGGCCGGGATCATTGTGTTTGCATGTATTTTTTTCGATTGTTGGTTTAGTGTATTCTTCTAATGACACCAAATAATAATGAAATGGAAAGAATGTAGTAAGAGTGTAAAGTGAAAATATTGTATATATAATGTGTTAAATGTTATTTATATACGAAGTAAGGTTTATAGGAATAGTTAGGCTATAATATATTTTTAGTGTGTAAAAGTAGGTGTCTATTTTTTTTTTTTGCTGTAAATAGTTTTTATATCGTAGGTCCAAACTTGATATAATTCTATATTTATAGTATTTATATTTGTATTAAACGATTTATCAATTTGAAAATAATCTTAATTAACTTAATATTCGTTGTTTAAGTTTCATTAGATAGGTTTTTATATATGGTTTTTTGTAAATTTGGGTTTTGTTCATAAATAAAGTGGCATTTTATCTACGGCGTCATCGACTGTGAGAATCCATTTGCCGGAGTATGGATTCGGTGGTAAGGAATGTTTTCAATGAAATTATAGTAGTTATTAAAATGTAAGAGAAATTACATATTCATTTAATAAAAAATGAAAAATATTTAAATTTTGTTGTTTATTTTATTTTATTTCACATACAATTTTTTTTTGAAAATATATTAGGAATGTGTTAAATGTTATTTATATGAAAAATAAGGTTTATAGAAATAGTTAGGCTATAATATAGTTTTTAGTGTGTAAAAGTAGGTGTGTTTTTTTTTTTTGCTGTAAATAGTATATCGTAGGTCAAAACTTGATATAAATCTATATTTATAGTATTTGTATTTGTATTAGATGATTTATCAATTTGAAATAACCTTAATTAAGTTAATATTCGTTGTTTAAATTTCTTTAGATAGGTATTTATATATGGTTTTTTGTAAGTTTGAATTTTGTTCATAAATGATGTGGCATTTTTATCTACGGCGTCATCGACTGTGGGAATCCATTCGTCGGAGTCTGGAATCGGTGGTGAGGAATGTTTTCAATGAAATTATAGTAGTTATTAAAATGTAAGAGAAATTACATATTAATTTAATAAATAATGAAAAATAATTTAATTTTTGTTGTTTTTGTTTTATTTTATCTCATATACAATTTTTTGAAAATATATATTAGGTAATATGTGCAATGATTTAACTTTTTGAGCCCTTAATCTATATTATTCAAGTCTCATTAAGCCATCCACATAGGCAGACGCATGGGACTTACTATTATTTTTTTTTTGGTCTGTTGGTTTTTGGATCCATTTTATTTGTTTTTGGGTTGAGCTATAGTATAATAAGATAGTTTTAAGGCTTTTAAAGCTATCCGCGTAGGCAACCGCGTGGGACTTGTTTTTTTTTCTTTTTTTTATTGTTCGTTTTTGGATCCATTTTTAACTATTTTTTGGTTTGAACTTGTTAAAATTTAGGGTTTATCCAACTATTTTGATATTTAAAACAATAAGCCCAAAAATAAACATAAAACCTTATAAACAAAAAGCTCATATGATAATAACGCAAATCAAAAAATCAAAAATACATGATAGTTGAGTGGTTTGAACCCACGATCTTGCATGATTAATTAGATACCTTATACCACTTGGCTAAAGGGTATTTCATTGATTGTAATCATCTTATCAAGAGTATGTGTTTTTAAAAAATACCTACATGACCCACAAAACTACTGACGTGGCGCGCTGTGGAGCCTAGAAAGTCTAGTATTATAATATAGATTTGAAAATGTTTATGTAAGGAAGGTACACATGAATAATGGTATCAAAAGTGAGGTAAAAGTAAAAAGTTTCCTATTATTTCGTGTTAGGTTAATGTTTTATATATAAAAATATGTTTTAGATTTTAAATAGTTAACTTATTTATACAATATTTTTCAAAACATATTATATATCTTTATAAAAGTCTTTATAAAAATTTTCAATAAAATAATTTTTTTTTAATTTTTTTAATATTTTATTACAAAAACATTTTGTAATAAAATACTTAAAAACTTGTTTATTGAAAATGTTTATAAAGACATTTTGAAGATATAAATATTTTTTAAAAAAATATTTTTTAACTGACTAAACTATTTAAATAATTATTCATATTTATATATGTTTATAAAAGTTGGTAGAAAAGTCTTTTTCCATTTAGTGAAAAATGTATTTGTAAAAATATCTCCCTAATGTAAAAATAAATGATAAACTAACAAACTATTAAAATATAAATTAAAATAAACTTTAAAGTGTTTTCAAAAATAAGATTAATTTTTAATATTGTTGTATAACACTTTTTAAAATAAAAATATTCATAATAATAAAAATATAAAATATAAAAAGGTTTTCCATATCTTAAAACATTTTTATATTTATTATTATTATAATTAATCTTGTTATGTAATTAATTGTTATTAGCCTTGTGATGTTAGCAACATAACAACATAAAGTTCATAGATGTTATTATGCATACCATATATTTTGTATAGTTAAATAAGCATTTGTTTACTTTGCATTGTCAGCCATGTGATGGCCGATATTTCAAGTAGCTGATAATCATTTTTTCCTTTAAATTACAGTTGATTGTAGTAAGCAGAGAGAGAAATTATTTTCTCTCTTAATTATATATTTGTTTCATGAATTTATTTTTTTTTGCTTTATGCATTTTTCTAATGACTTATCTGATCTAAAAAGCTAACATATTCATTATAACTAACAACTAGATTTTGACCCGCGCTTGAGAAGCGCGGGTTTTGTTTTGATTGTAAGAACATTTATGGAATGATTAGATTAATATTATATGAGAGTTTTATGTTTGAATCTGATGTATATTTAACCTTTTAGTTGAGTCTTTTGATTGGATTACACATAGCCGGGTCACTTTGTAATTGAATTGAGAATCCGAAAAACATTAATCCGAAAGACATTAAGAAAGATAGAGTTGTAACATAAAAAAAAATTAGGTTCAGCATTCCAGTTCAAAATATAAAAAAACACAGGTTTTGTAAACCAGACAGCAGTTAAAAAGTTCATAGACATAACATCTTAAACATAAGAGATGAGGATAGAGATAACTTAACGCCACATTTGTGGCTCTCCTAGCTTTTCCCAATCGAGATTGGGAACCTTCACATCAGCAAGACGGGCATGAGCAAGAGCAAGCTCCTGTTCCAGCTTGTCCTTGACATGGTTCATAACTCCATCGTTGAAGATCTCATCAAAGAGTTCAAGTTTACCGGAAATGCGATACATTTCCACCTCAGCATCATGCTTCGCAACAACGGCTTCATGAAACCTTATGTACATGTTAAGAATCCTTCGGTAATGATTAGTCCTATCATTCATTCCAGACGTGTAAGCCTCTTGCAACATTGATCCATGAAACTGGTGCGAAGACATACTTAAATAGTGATCTGCATGTTCATATTAATGGAAATAAGAACTTAGACAAAAAAAATTGATATATAACACCATCAAAACATTTAACTCTCAATGAAGATATTAAAAGAGACTATATATATGCAAGATAACCATTTGTCATGAAAGAAATCTCAAAATACTTAAGCAGGGATCTTATCAACTCTCATTGATCGTTTAATGCATGATCTAATGGCTGCTATAATCATATACAAAATAAACAACATGTTTCGTTCAACAATGAAAGATCTAAAAAAATAGGTAACAAAGTTTGATTCCATATGAAATAGAGGAAAAACTAAGAGAGATTGCAATATACTAAGATGTTGATAGGAGGTGATAGAGATTCCACAGGTACTTGCACTATAAATTACAAAAAAAAAGATAACTTACAAAATTGTTTTCTTCTGGTATGGTGAGAAAAATATGGAGAAAAAGAGATTTTGATATGAGACGGTAGAGTTTCCACTTTATAGAAAGAATAAAACCGAGCTTTGTGTAGTTCCAACACTTCATTTAATAACCTATATTTTTGTCGAAATTAAATGTATTTGCCATTATTTTTATATTATTTTTGCACGTTACCAATATTTATTAAAAAGCTTTAAATATTTTTAAACTTTTGACTGATATCGTATTATGTGAATCTATGCGATTAATATTTGTGGTGCAATACATATTCCTGGTATTATGGAAACAGTATTTATATCGAAAGATTTGTCTCATTTTGTGAAAATTGACATTTCTCTTATGTGTTATTTCTTATGTCAGATATTTTGTGTGATAAAATTTCATATCCAACTATGGAAACTAACTTACTAATGACAAAGTAGATATAATATATTATGTGATAGATTTTTATATGGAATTTGTATGTGATAGATTTGTATATATAATTTGTATGTGAAAATTAGTTGGATATGATTTTTGTATATGAAAGTTTATTGGATCAAGCGAAAGCCCATAGTAAACTTGGTCACATTTTTAATATAAATTGGATTTAAATAAAGCCAATTTAAAAATTTCAATTAATTATCTCATAAAACATCTAAGATTCAAAACAAATAGTTTTAAAAACAAAGATGATTCTGAAGATAAAGAGGGAAGTTAACTCAACTAGTATGAATTTTATTAATTATTATCACAACCATACAAAACTTTTTTTTTATTACTACCTTTTTTTTAATACCCAGCGTGCCCTTTTTTTTACGTTGTGAGAAAAAACATATTTACGAGAATACCATTACTTTTTTGTGCCACGTAGGCAAAAAATCGGGTCCACGTAAGAATGCGGCATAAAAATCAGCCTCAATACGATATGAACTTCGTTACGGCCGAGATATAGGTGCGTTGCGGCTGACTTAACTAACCTAGCTGACTTATGAGAAATAAGCTGAGTTATGAACATAACTCAGTCGATCGTTATGGTTGACTTAAAAAAATCTGGCTGGTTTATTTGATAACGGCTAAGTTACGGTCAGATATTACGACTGACTTATACATCCTTAGGCTGGTTCCTGGAAAATTCGACTGAGTTCTAGTTACCAGAAGGCTGAGTTAACTATCGCGGCTGGTTAATTGATCGTCGACCGGCCGAGTTATGAGATGTTTTTACAGCTGAGTTATATTTAATCAGCCGTCATAAAGTGGAGTAACAGTAAACTCAGCTGATTTACGGCTGAATTTTTAGCGAAAGATTAATTACTAGAATAGCATTCATTTGCCGGCTGGTTTATTTAACGATACAGCTGACTTCTTGCGTTTCATCTCTGTTATGGCTGATTGTTAACAAAAAGTTAATTACTAAAATAGTATTCACGTTTTGACTGACTTACGGTGTATTAAGTGGCTGACTTATTGTGGCTGACTTAAATGTTCGATTGGTGGCTGAATAACTGATTTTCCATGTCATCATCCATGTCAGCTTTTGTTTTCCATGTCATTACTAACTACAACAACGAAATTAGGGTTTATGTTACAGACGCTGCTATCTGTTCTTCACCTTCTTCTCTTTCTCTAAAATCTTATGGATCCAGTAATTATTGTTTCAGGTAACTGGATTAAGAAAAACAGATATGTATTCACACCCGACAGTAGAGGATGTATTGTTCTGCATGCAGATGAGAAAACAACACACGACGAACTGGCAAAGTCAGTACTCGATGATTACGGATTGAATGAGTCGNTCTTCTCTTTCTCTAAAATCTTATGGATCCAGTAATTATTGTTTCAGGTAACTGGATTAAGAAAAACAGATATGTATTCACACCCGACAGTAGAGGATGTATTGTTCTGCATGCAGATGAGAAAACAACACACGACGAACTGGCAAAGTCAGTACTCGATGATTACGGATTGAATGAGTCGAGCCATCAGATTCAGCTACGCTACCAGTTCTCGAATAAAGCTTTGAAAACAATGGCTCACGACACGCCACCAGTTTACATCTCCAATACTCGTCAATTGCAAATATTTTTAAGCCTAAGGAAAACCGAAAGATTGCGTCTCTTTGTAGAGATTACAGAGAACGAGGATGATGAGATCAGCCTGAAAGACGGAGCGGGAGAAAAGAGTAATATGTTATACAGTTTCAGCTCAGAAGCAGAAGTCTCAGAAGTTGAATCTAGATACGATGGTTTTAGTTTGGAGGAGGAACAGAACGACAATGAGAATATCTTGGACGGAGAAAAACAGAAAGATGTTGGAGAAGATGAAGAAGGCGAAGAAGACAGTGAATTTGATAGCTGATTTGATATGTTCGACGACTCAGATGGTGCGTCATCCGAAGATGATAACTTTAGCTCATATGGTGAGTCTCCAGCACAAGACGAAGATTCACCGACACTACCGCCTAAAAAGAGATCTCAGTCGACTGAAACTTCTTACAATTGGACCGGATCTAAGGGGGATTCAGAGGTTCTAAGGTTGGAGATGTCTTCGCTAAA